>CM070007.1:40559103-40624103 GCA_036247105.1 Cirrhinus mrigala | reverse complement strand
CTCTCTAACAGCCCAAGAGCTCACGGATATTTTACTAGAGTACAAGAGAGATTTCACTCTCTGTAGAGAAGATCTCACACACCCTTTCAATAAGTGTCTGCAGCGGTGAATGGAAACTACAACAAATATAATTTTTGTGTTCAAAAGAAAAATCCATAATAGCGTTTCTAAGACTTTCAGAAAAAGAGAGATGGATTATTATCAGTGGTAAAAACGGTTGTGCAACCGATTTTTGTGGAAACATGGGGTACACTATTCAAAGCAAAAAAGAAAAGAAAGAAGTGAATACTTCTATTAGTCTAGGATGCATTAAATTGATTAAAAGTGCCAGAAACGACATTTACAATATTACACAAGATTCAGATTTCAAATAAATGCTGTTGTTTTGAACTTTCCATTCCTCTGTGAATCCTGAAAAATAAAATGTATCAAAATTTTCAACATTGCTAATAATCAGAAATGTTTGTTGAGCAGCAAATCAGCATATTAGAATGATTTCTGAAGGATCATGTGACACTGAAGACTGGAGTAATGATGCTGAAAATTCAGCTGCGCATCACAGAAATAAATTACATTTTAACAGATATTCACATAGAAAACAGTTGTTTTAAAGTGTAAAAATATTTCACAATTTTGAATGCATTTTTGATTAAATAAATGCACTCAGAGTAACATAATTCAGAAGCATGATTGTTTTGACAGGTCATGATTGTGTGAAGCAGGTCAGATGTAGAGTCAGACTGAAGTCTGGAGCTCTGCGCGTCTGAAGGGAAATCAGAGGGAATTACGGTCATTAGTTCTGAGGCCGTTTCATGTTCCACTTCTGTGCTTCGGCGCTGGTGAATCTGGCTTAGAGGAGCGGCGTGTCCTCATGCATGAGCGGCCCGCGCCCGCAGCCAGTCCTGCTCTTATCAGCGCGCCTTCAGCCAACACACGCCGGCCAAACGCCTCCGCAAAATCCAGCTCTACTTGGGAATTTGCGGCGAGGACATTGAGCGTTTGTGCCGCTCTGCTCGGCTCCAGCGTTCCTGTGCCACAAAACTCCACTTCTGAGCACAATTTCTAAAAGCGTTTTGAGCAGGTGATGGACAAAACCTTCCACGAAACCAGCAAGCTTTCAGGTGGAAAAGTTTTTAGTCATGAATTTCACAGAGGTTGCATGCAATAATACAGTGTGTATCTCAACATACTTGGTTGGATTTCTTAAAACAAGTACTCCACACATTGTTAAAACAACTGAAATCCTGGAAATCTGTGAAAATAAAAACGTATTTTATGTCAGAAATGAACGGCTTTCTGCCGTTTTAGGTTGGTTATTACATTAAATAAATTAAATACATTAAATTACTGTAAAATAAGATGAATTAATGTAAATCATGGTTGTTATTGTTAAAACAAACTCAAAAGTATTATAAATAGTTTCCGTTAACTGAAATACAGCTAGAATAAAACAAAATATAAATATTAGAATACTAGAAAAAAAATAAAAATAAAAAATACTCTTACGAAAATTAGAAAAAAGGCAATACGTTGACATACTAAAATTACTAAAATTGAAATTAAATTAACGAAAGCTTCAACAAAAGCAACAAAATGACAAATGTACATAAAATCACAACAAGTCAAACTAAAATTCAAAATATGCTAAAGTATCAAAATAAAATTTCTAAATATTATATAAATATAATTATAGTATATAAATAATACCAATAAAATAAAAATAAAAATATTGGCAACTTACTCAAATACATTTATGCACAAAAGTTATTGAAACTGAAATAAAAATAATAAAATAATTAATAAATAATAAAATTAGTAATAAAATAATTAAAGGCTAAATGAATCAAACAATATTAAACTAAAGAAATGACAAAAACTAAGAAAATTACAACATTAAAAATAAAAAAAAATACAAAACTTTCTAAAGTATCAAAATATGAATTCAAACAATTAAATAAATATATACAATAGTACATAAATAATACAAATATAATGACAAAAAAGAGAAATAATTAGAAATATTAAATAAATAAAGAAAGAAAGAAAGAAAGAAAGAAAGAAAGAAAGAAAGAAAGAAAGAAAATTACTAAAAGACAAAATAAAATGAAAACTGAGTATCCATAAAGGTTAATTATTATATGAATAAAAAATTATATAAATACTATAATAGTATAATTAATAGTAGTAATTGTAAAATTAGGTTAAATAATTATTTATATATGATAAAATATTATGTAAATATTATAACAGTATACAAAAATAGCTGAAATAACTAAATAATAAATTTACATCTTTAATTTTCAGAGTTCATAGAATTCAACGGGCCGTCTTTCACAAAGTTTCTCCAAGTCTCACACTTGATAATTTCTTAAAACCATTACTCTTACTTACACATTTAAAAAATAAATAAATAAATAACAAAAATCCTCAAAATGATTGGGGAAAGAAACAAAAAACAAACAAACAAAAAAAAACTTCAGAAATGTGAGGCTAAAATAAACAAATAAATCAATAAATACATTTAAAAAATGTTAATTAATGATAAAAATATAATAAAATATTATATAAATAGTCCGCAAAAAGCTAAAATAACTAAATAATAAATGTATATTTTGAATTTTCAGAGTTCACAGAATTCAACTGGCAGTCTCTTGCTTCTCATTCTATATTTTTATATATCGTATATTATATATTATTCTAGGCTTGAGCAGGTAATGGACAAAACTTTTGGCAAAACCATCAAGCTTTCAGCTTAAATAAGTTTTAGTCACAAATTTAACAAGATGCACGCAATATGTTTAGGAGCATCTGAACACACTTTGGTCGTCACGAAACACAACTTTTGGTGGAGAACAACAGCGATTTCCGCAGTCGGTGTCGGAGGCTGAAGATGATTGTACTTCAGTCACATTAATGACGCCGACTGAATAGAAATGGAAGAGCAAATTGCCTCGGAAGGGCCATTCGCTGCTTTTCTCCAAATGAAAAGAACTCGCCGCTATTTGGACGTCTATCATCAAACGCCGTTTGTTCTTAATGATCTCTGCGGAGTTCACAGACGGACGATTTAAACGCCGCTTTCAATAATGAAACGCTAACTAACAAAATAACTGCAATCAGGTCATTTTATCTGTCTTTCGTGAATATTATTTTCAGTTTGAATAATGAAAGCGACAAAACGTTCACCTTTATCCAGGAGAGAATCACTTGACGGAACGTTTGATTCCCGTCATACGAAGGCTGACGGATGAGTGTAGTGTACACTTGTGAAAGCACAGCATTTGCACGTTTCATCAAAATAATAATAGCTTCTGAAATGACTTTCCTTCGCTACTGACATCAAATCCTCTTAGTTTTCACATAGAGACACTTTTCAGCATCTAATCAATTCCTCACGGATGAAATCAAGTCCTGTCCTAGAATTGATTTTCCTCTGTGAATATCCTGTTTTGCTCAGAAAATGTGTGTGTTTTAAAGCCTCCGTTTGAAAGCATCATGTGTCCATATGAGAGGCGGCATCACAATCACAAACACTGAGCATCATTTATTAAAGATGAACGATAACCACAGCACTCACAGCAACACGAGACAAAAGTGTCCGATCTGACCAAACACACCTGAGTTCACTCATCCTATACAAACCACGAGATCATTCAGTCAAATATGATCACACAGCAAGTACTGAGTGCAGTGAAGCCACGCAGCAAATAATAGATGCTAAAAAGCTGCCAATAAAGGGAAAAATGCCTATATAATATTTCTTAAAACAACTTTACTTACATTATTTACATACATGCATTTTAAAAATAATAAAAATCCTCAAAATCATTGGAAAAACAGTGCTTACTTCAGAAATGTGAGGCAATAAATAAGTAATGCAAAGCAAATATATGTGTTTTTACACAAAACAGAAAATAATAATGAAAAGGCTAAAGTTTGAATTTAATTGTTGAAATTGAAGTTTGGGACTGAGTGGGACCACACGTTTCTAGCATGATTAGCACGTTACTAGCATGTTGCTAGCATGTTGTTAACATGATTAGCATGTTACTAGAATGTTGTTATCATGATTATAGCATGATTAACATGTTGATAGCATAATTAACAAGTTACTAGCATGTTGTTAACATGATTAGCATGTTACTAACATGATTAGCATGTTACTAACATGTTGGTAACATGTTTCTAGCATGATTAGCAAGTTACTAACATGTTTCTAGCTAGCATTATAACATATAACATGATTCTAAGGTGATTAGCATATTACTAGCACGTTGTTAGCATTATTAGCAAGTTACCAGAATGTTGTTAACATGATTAGCAAGTTACTAACATGGCTAGCATGTAACTAGCTTGTTGTTACCATGGTTCTAGCATGATCAGCATGTTGATGGCACGATTAACATGTTGCTAGCATGATTCTAACATGATTAACATGCTACCAGCATGTTGTTAGCATTATTAGCTAGTTACTAGCATGTTGTTATTATGATTAGTATGTTAATGGCATGTTGCTAGCATGATTAGCAAGTTACTAACATGATTAGCATGTTGAAAACATGATTAGCAAGTTATTAGCACATTCCCAGCATAAACATCATGCATGTTGCTAACATGATTAGCAAGTTGCTAGGTGTTTCTAACATGACAAACATGTTTCTAACATGAGTACCAAGTTACTAGCATGTTGCTAACATGATTAACATGTTGCTAGCATGTTGTTAACATGATTAGCATGTTACTAGCATGTTGCTGGCATGATTCTAACATGATTAGCATGTTACTAACATGTAGCTAGCATGATTAACATGTCACTAGCATGTTGTTAGCATGTTTACAAGTTACTAGCATGTTTTAGCATGATTAGCATGTTGTTAACATGATTCTGGCATGGTAAGCATGTCACTACCATGTTGTTAGCATGATTACACATTTCTAGCATGTTGCTAACAATGTTGTTAGCATGATTAGCATGTTACTAGCATGATTAACTCACTAGCATGTTGTTAGCATGATTAGTATGTGACTAGCATGTCGTTAACGTGTTTCTAGCATTATTTTGCAAACATTATTAGAACGTTACTTTTGAACATTTCTCTGAACATTCTGAAACAAGTAGATAGATTTAAAAATGTTAGATGAACATCCAACTTAAATGTTTCAGAACTAACATTCCATGAATGATGTATAAATAGAGTTTTGGGGACATTATTAACACTAGAACCGCCAGGGGTCGCTGTATACCTAAAACCGCCCTGCGGGTAAACTTTACCCACACGCAAACAAGTGTTTTGATATGACTAAAGAACATTTGATTTCACTGTATTATGCCACTGTCTTGATAAAGAAGCGTCTAGTGTCATAAAAAATGACTGTCTAGTCATCAAGTATATTTTTGTCCTGTTGTTTTATGTTCAAGGATTTTTATGCAGGCTACAGTCAGTTTTCATAACAGTCAATATAAGATAAGACTGCACTGACAAAGAGAATTAAAAGGAAGTAACTACATAATTGGGTGGTGTAATATTAGAATTCATTGTCATTATTCAATAAATGAAGACAAATCATGTAATTTAAATGACTAAAATAGCCCATAGACAATAATGTGTAATAATAAATCACCACACTGCATAGGATGATGCGATGACAAATTCAAGTGCACAGCTTCACCTAATGAACGATTCATTTGTTTATGTATATCATTTATCATTTGAATAAGAGAACAACACAAATCGGGTAATCAAAAAATAAAAAATAAAAAAAGGTTGTATTCATTACATAGATCAGGGTTTTTGTTTTTGTTTGTTTTGTTTTTTTTTTCAGGAAACGGCCAGACTAGAACAAATAGCAACACAGAAGCGAACAATAAACAATAGAAATTGCAAAACAAAAATTACATAAATAATCCAAAGTTTGAACAATATGAGTAACGTTAGGCTAAAACATCTAAATATGAGATCGCTGTCAGATGAGCCGACCCAGGACAGACTCACCATCACTCATGGTATTTAGTGCTTCTAATACCTCTTCAGCATCAATAAATCGCCTTATTTTACTCATATTGACTTTATTTATGAAACCGATGACAGCTAATTCAGTGAGTAAAAGGCACTGCCTAGTAATGTACAATGTAAAAACGGCAAAAGCGGCAAGATTATGACAGCATGAAAACACATGCATTATATAGTGGGTAAATTTGACCCGTGCTGGCGCTTTTAGGTATAAATGCACAGTTTTTCGATCTGGTATTATCTAAATACTTTTTAACACCAGGGGATTTTAAATTACACAATTTTAGTAAAAGTCAATGATTGGGAAACTTCAGTGTTTTATTGAAAATCTGTTATGTACATTTAAATAACAGGTACGGGTAAAAATTTACCCCGTGGCGGTTCTAGTGTTAAAAGATTAGTCCACTTCCAAAACATAGATTCACATATGATGTACTCACCCCCTTGTCATCCAAGATGTTCATGTCTTTCTTTCTTCAGTCGTAAAGAAATTACGTTTCTTTAATGAAAAGACATTTCAGGATTTTTCTCCATATAATGGACTGATATGGTGCCCCGAGTTTGAACTTCCAAAATGCAGTTTAAATGCGGCTTTAAACGACCTCAAATGCGGTTGTAAACGATCCCAGCCGAGAAAGAAGGGTCTTATCTAGCGAAACGATTGGTTATATTAATAGAAATAATACAATTTATATACTTTTTAATGTCAAATGCTCATTTTGTCTTGCTCTGCCTGAACTCTGTTTTTTTTTTTTCTCTTCTGGTTCATGACAGTTAGGGTATGTCAAAAAACTCCCATCTCATGTTCTCCCTCAACTTCAAAATCGTCCCATATCGGTTTTTCCTAAATGCGGTTGTAAACGATCCCAGCCATGGGGCTATGTTGCTAAAGCGCTAACTGTCAACAAATACTTAAAGTCCTCATCACATAATGCACAGTGCAGCTGATTACGGCAGCTGGATTAGTCCAAAAAAAGGTGCAGTACTTTTTGCAGTTGGGTTCGTTCGAGTTCAGATCATGTTCTCACCACAAACAAACCGCTCCAGTGTTCGTTTGAAAGCGTACCGAGACCACCTCTTCAAGGAGGTCTCAGTACGCTTTTTTGGTCTGCTTTTGGTGCGCACTCGAGTGTGACTGCTACACTCACACCTGCCCAAAAGAACCGCACCAAGAGGGAAAACGAACTCTAGTGCGATTCAACCAAACTAAATGAGGCAGGTGTGAAAACACCCTTGCTCTCCCTGAACTCTGTGTATTCTGGCTCAAGACAGTTAGGGTATGTCAAAAAACTCCAATCGTATTTTCTCCCTCAACTTCAAAAATCGCTTGGTTTTTAATTAATCTGTAAAAATAATATCCCCTTTTTCAAATCGAGCCGTTCTCAGATGCCTGTAGGTGTGGCATCACACCCACAGAGGCCGCTCCCACAATAGTTGATTGACATGAGCTCTTACCTTAGACCAGCTGTCATAGTCCAGTAACTTTCCATGTTTTGATGCCAGAGCAGGGATGTAAGTTAGACAAGAATATCTCCGATTGAACGATTGAGGTGTTGTGTTGCTGGATGTAATAATGAACATAGTGGTCGTCATTTACTCCTGACATCTGAGCCGCTAAAGACGCAGTGGATTACATTTGTTTGTGAAGGGAATGCGCCACCCGATCTACATATATCCGTCTATGTTCGCGCGAATCATTCATGATTCAGCTTCACTTACAGCAGAAGTGAGTATAAGCGTTTTTTTATGAATCTTTGCGATCGCCTTTCCTTATAACGTGGTAGTTAGGAAGTTTAGCGGCTAAACACGGCTAAATGTGGCTAATGTAAACAAGATTGTCTTTCCACAGAGAGAAGAGAGGGGCGGGGCCAGCAGAGCTCATTTGCATTTAAAGGAACAACCCCTTAGAATGAGTTGTTTTTTCAGAGCTGATTTTGGCAAGGTAAAAAGGGTGTTGTTTTACAAAACCATTGAGAATTTTTAATCAAAGTATATATTAGAGACTTTTCATTAAGACCCTAAAGAATCATATCAACTTGTGGAAAATGGGCATCCGATGACCCCTTTAACAAAAATGCGATATAAGACGATTTCGAAGTTGAGGGAGAACATGAGATGGGAGTTTTTTGACATACCCTAACTGTCATGAACCGGAACAAAAACAGTCCAGGCAGAGTAAGACAAGACGAGTGTTTGGCATTAAAAAGTATATAAATTGTATTCTTTTTATTAAAATAACCAATTGTTTTGCTAGATAAGACCCTTCTTCCTCGGCTGGGATCGTTTACAACCGCATTTGGGATCGTTTGAAGCCGCATTTAAACTACATTTTGGAAGTTCAAAATCGGGGCACCATATCAGTCCATTATATGGAGAAAAATGCTGAAATGTTTTCCTCAAAAAACATAATTTCTTTACGACTGAAGAAAGAAAGAAAGACATGAACATCTTGGATGACAAGGGGTGAGGACATTATTTGTAAACTGTTGTTCTGGAAGTGGACTTCTCCTTTAAAGAACTTTGAACAAAGCGTTTATTAAGGTTACTGGAAGAACGTTTGTTCATAACGTTATCTTCCCAGAAAGTTCCGAACGCTCCCTGTTCGCTGGCTAACAGCATTAGTGTGAATCTAGAAGAGTGTTTTTTTCTCACAGGTGCAGGTTTTCTTCACACTACATTTAGGATGAGGAATATTCCAGCAGGAGCTCCAGCTGCTTCTATCATTATGAAAGCAGCTGCACACGTAACAGCTGAGTAAACGTGCATAGGAAAATTACAGCAATTAAAAAGTTAATTAACGCACAGTGGTTTTCTTTCACGATCTCATCCTGCAGGAGCAGCGGGTGGAGGTTCACACCGCAGGTCTGTCTTCAAACGCTCAGCTGAGACTCACATCTTTAACTCAGACGTACTACTGGTCTTAGTGATAAACACGTTCAGACGGATCACTTCATCCAGTACCTTCCAGAGAAAATCTGACTCCAATCAAAAAACTGTGCATCTGCTTCTGCAGGAACCACTTTCATTCAGCTATTCCAGAAAAATTAGAACTGAAAACATGGAATCAGGGAGAAAAAATAAATAAATAAATAAATAAATAAATAAAAAAATATAATGGATTTCATAGTTTAAAATGAATAAACTTTTAATAAATTACTGTTAAGTTGTATAGGAATTGTGATTTCAATTATTTAGGCTTTTTGTTTATTACAATTTAACCATGAAAATATAATCCAGTTTTGGATTGTGCAATTTTTTTACTGAATCAGACTGATTCAGTTTGAGTGGTTCTCGAGTTAACAGCTTAATAAATCAGTCTTTAAATCAGGACTGACTGAAAAAGAGCTAATAGATGTTTAAAGCATGCAAAATGTCACACAATATGACTAAGTTAAAGAATCAAGATTGATTGACTGATTAATAAATAAATGAATCAGATTTCCAAATGAGCAAATTACAGCTTCTAACATTAATGTAGCTATTTTAGGGTGCAATATCTTTTTAAAATTAGATGTTTTATGCAATATTTTATTAATTAATTTTCAAATTTCATTATTATTATTTTAGTATTATTAATAATTTATTATTATTTTTGTATTACTGAGATACTATTATTGATTTTATTATTATTATTTTAGTATTATTATTAATTTATTATTTTTATAGCATTATTGAAATAGTATTATTGATTTTACTTACATTTTTAATTAGTTTTTTTGTTTTTATATTTCACATTTTCAATTAAATTTTAAAATTGTAACAATTTTGTTGTGTTTTTGTCATTTTTATTTTAAATCTATTTAATTTATCCATCAGGTCTATCCTTTATACATCATGATACCCAAAATAAAAAAAATATATATATTATCAAATAAAAAAAAAATAACACACACGCACACACAATACACATTATATATATATATATATATATTTGTGTGTGTGTGTGCGTCTGTGTTATTTTTTTTTTTATTTGATAATATTTTTTTTTTTACACACACACACACAATACACATTATATATATATATATATATATATATATATATATATATATATATATATATATATATATATATATATATATATATATATATATATATTTGTGTGTGTGTGTGTGTGTGTGTGTGTGTGTGTGTTTCCTCATTACTTTTATCATTTCAGTCAACATTTATTTATTTATAAATTTATTTCAAGTACCAAAAATGTTTTTTTTTGTGTGGTTTTAGTTTTAGTTAACTATAAGAAACTGAAGCACAGATTTCTATGTAACTGGTTTTTAATTTCTTCTGTAAAGTCTTTGGCATTCATTAGTTGTTCTGGTTTTACAAATGTTTTTATGAACAATTAAATAAATTGTTGCAACCAAAGCAGCAATTTGTGCTTCATGAGAGACAATTTCTTTTGGCCATAAAACAGCAAACAATTTGACATAAAAGCAAGAGCCACACTGCTAAATAAGTAGCCTGTTATCAGAAAAAAAAGTATTTTGAAAGCAAGTGAGCTAAAACATCTGAAAATGTCAGTATGGTTTCTAGTTTTTAACTCTGCAGGCACAAACAAGTAGTTTGTTATTTGTACAGGTTTTTGCTGACCCTCTCTAAAATGACTGAAGAATAAAATAATAAACTCACTGCTGTAGTTTTCACGCTCAGGATTTCCACAAACACAAGCAATTATGTCTGTGAGCACAACAATTACACAACACACAAACAGCATCGCCGGCGAACCGCGCCTGATTATTCCCTGGCATTTGCAAAGAAACCAGATTTAATAAAACCTTATCAGTCGGTGCGAAATTAGCGCTCACAGCAACCGCTAACGCTGATTAGCGAGCAACCGTAATGCATTTTTGCCCTCAGAAAACAAAGATTCAAATGGCCAGCGTGTGAAACCTTACCGGTGCCAGTTACTGGTGAACGCAGGGCGAAACTCCAACGCCGATGCCCTACAAATGCCGGCCAACGCTCAGACCCCCAACCGGCCATTAGCAAACACACATCATTAACGCAAATGTGATTAAAGCTACACTGATGACCGCAGAAAATGAGAATTACACGAGCTTTAGGAGATTTCAGACACGCACGCACGTGTTTATATCTTGTCATGACAGCACTTCATCTATTAAACAAACTGCAGCTAACGAACATCTCATCTTCAGGTCCATACGGGACGAGCACATGAGATTTCTGCAGAATCACACCATCCATCATTTACCGTCTTCACATCTCTCACTCGTCTGATTGTTTATTTAATATTCTGGCTTATTTGATGATGCTTTCAGCGTCCAATAGAAACGCTCAATTACTCTCGGCTCAATTTAACACACTTTAACATGTTTACATCCATTTTCCACCAAAATTAGCACAGAAAATCCATCTGGACCTACTTATCATTCAGATACTTTACTGAGTAGTTTTACTAACTACAAAAAGAACTACTAACTACTAATTACAAAAGGGTGAGTCCTTTTCCCAATATTGTTGTCTTCTCTCATTACTTCCCGTTTCTATTCTACTGTTCTTTCAAAGAAACAACACATTTAAATAACAATACTACTACTACTACTACTACTACTACTACTATTAATAATAATAATAACTTACACTTAATATAACAATGACTAAAAATAAAATATTTTAATAGAGTTGTTGTATTTATTAATATTTATTTTAATAGACTTATTAGTTATTAATATTCTTTAAATGTAACATTTACAAATAAAAAATAAAATAAAATGAAATAAAATAAAATAAAATAAAATTCAACAAAATAAAATAAAATAGAAAAAATAAAAATAAAAAGCATTAGAAAATGTCCAACATTCTGGCAAGGTTGTCTTAAAGTTACAAATATTCTTCCAGTAATATTAATAGAACATTTGTTCAGAGTTATTATTCATTTAAATAAATAAAAATAAAAATAAAAATAAAAATAAAAATAAAATAAAATAGTCAATAAACAAATTGAAGTAGTCAACATTTGAAGTGGATCCAAAAAGTAGGGTTGTCGCAGTGAAGGAATTTCCCATTGCAGTAATTTTTATTATTAATTTATTAATATTCTCAAAATGTTAGCATATTAAAATAAAATAAAATAAAATAAAATAAAATAAAATATTAGACAATTTAGACAATGTTCAACATTATGGCAAGTTTGTCTTAAAGTTACAAATATTCACCCAGTAACTTTAATAGAACATTTGTTCAGAGTTATTAATTAATTAATATTCTCAAAACATTAGCACATTATAAATAAAATAAAATAAAAATCATTAGACACTTTAGAGATAACAAAAAGAAAATAAATAACTAACATTTTTTTGTCTAACATTATTCAGATATTTACATAAAATGTTCCTTTAATATTCACATAAGCAAGACAAATATGGTTTGTTCATTCCTTCAAACCTTTTTTTTTTCTTCACAGAGAGAACAATTAATCATAAACTATATTAAACATTTAAGATTAAAAGACAAAACTGAAATGTCGTCAGGAGTTACTTTAAGTATTTGTAATATTCTTGGCAGAGATGCTTTTAAAGCAGATTAATGTAAAGACGCCACTTTTCAGACAGATATTTGGCATCCTGACAGATTGTCAACACACTAAAGCCCTCTTCAACCATCATTAGTTAGTAGCAAGTGTATTTATTATATAGAGCTGCATCACTAAACTAACTTCATCCTGTATAAAGCAGCGGCGCTGCAGCTTCCGTGACACATCCAGCGCCGTCAATAATACATCTCAACACAATTACTGTCACACTTTAAATCATCTGCTGCGAGCGTTGCTGTCCGCATTATTACTGAATGAGGACTGCGATAGTTTAGTGCAATAAAAGGTTACATTTAGAGCGTCTGTCAGTGAAGGGCTACACATCCGCTTTCCTTAAGATGGACTAGTCAACTAGTTGATTTGAAAGTATTTTGATAGGCTTTTGTGCTGCATTTGGGTGCTTGAGATGAGAGGATTATATAACAGGAGGATAACAGATGACAGAATGCAGTAAATATGTGTAAATCTGTTATCTAAACTAACTAGCCCGAGGCTCAGCGTATAATCGGGTGGGTTTAGAGCGATGTTAATCACATCACGCACAACTGAGACATATTGATGCATGTGACTTTATCTTGATGTCACATCACATGCATTTTACTGCTAACTGAGCATGTGACAACAACACAGCTGTGTTTGGAACAGAATACTAGTGTACTGCATAGTGTGCACCGCGGACTGCTGTTTAGATGCTGTAGTAAAATATCATTTTTAACTCATTATTTATCCAAACAAAAGTCTGAAATGTAAGATAATCACTTTTTTTTTTTGTCCATGACAGAAACAGCTTTTCTCATTTCTGCTAATAATAATACATTAAAAATAGTAAAATATTACTGCAATTTAAAAATAGCTGTTTTCTATGTGAATATATGATAAAACAAGATAAATAATAAAATAAAATAAAATAAAATAAAATAAAATAAAATAAAATAAAAACAGCATTAGACAATTTAGACAATGTACAACATTCTGGCAAGGTTCTCTTAAAGTTACGCACAAATATTCTTCCAGGAAAGTTAATACCATTTGTTCAGTTATTATTAATTTATAAATGTTCTCAAAATGTTTGCACATAAAATAAAATAAAATAAAAAGCATTAGACAATGGTCAACATTCTGGCAAGGCTGTCTTAAAGTTACATGTTTTTTTGTTTTTTTTGTTTGTTTGTTTGGGGTTTTTTTTTCTCCAGTAACATTGATTGAATGTAAGTTCAGAGTTATTATTAATTCTCAAAATGTTAGCACATTAAAAATAAAAAAAATAAATAAAAAATCCTTCAGAAGGAAAACAGTTGTGCTGCCCAATATTTTTGAGGAAACTGTGATTCATTTTATTTTTCTGGATTCAAAGATGAATAGAAAGTTCAAAAGAACAGCATTTATTTGAAACAGAAATGTTTTGTAACATTAGAAATGACCCTACTTTTGAACAATTTAATGCAATGCATGAATATATATATATATATATATATACATACAGTATTGGGGAAAATTACTTTTAAAAGTAATGCACTACAATATTGAGTTACTCCCTAAAAAAAGTAACTAATTATGTTACTTAGTTACTTTTTATGGAAAGTAATGCGTTACCTTACTTTTGCGTTACTTTCTAAATCTGGGCAGGGCTTGCTTATTTGTTTTTTTTAAATATAAAGTTCTATTTTTGGCAAATGTAAAAGCTTTTCACACCAAAAGCCTCAGGTTTTGAGAAAAGTAAATTCACGTCTGTACATTAGAACACAGAAGAAAAAAATGTCAACTCTTCAGCAATAATAATAAAAAAAAAGGAAAACAAACGTCAGATTATCTTGAGTAATTTTTGCTTATTAGTATGGTTGAATTGGATCATCGAAGGTCGGCAGCAAAGACATTGGTTACTAAAAAAAAAAGGAGATCAAATGCATAAAGGATATTTGTATTATTTAACATTTAATTAATTTATTTTGAGTTGAATTTCACTGTTTTTATTCATTTTGAGGAATACTGAATCTGTTTTTTGTCAGTGAGATGAATTACTGCATGTTCACATTTATTATAGAAGTAACATATTACTCCCGATTTCTCTCAACATGGGGACAGGAGAACTTTTAATCAATAAATGGGGGGAAAAGTAAATGGCGTTACTTATTTGAAAAAAAGTAACTCAGATATTTTCTTGTCAATTAAAAATGTGTTACTTTAATAGTTACTTGAAAGAAGTAATAGTATTACATAACTTGCGCTACTTGTAATGTGTTACCCCCAACACTGTGTGTGTGTATATATAATATATATATATATATATTAGTGCTGCACGATTAATCGTATCGCAATCGCAATCGCAATGTCAGCCTGTGCGATTATATGACGGCAAAATGTTGCGATTATATTAAATTAGTGTGGACTTTAGAACACCTACTTTCTGAGACAGTTTGCTGATTTTGCGTACCGCTAACAACACAAACAAACAAACAAACAAACAAAAAAAGATTAAAAAAAAAAATCTTACAGTCTCTCAGTATAGGCAGTGCACGTGTGGCGTGCGCGTGGGCGTGGCGCGTGCGTGTTCACTTGTGTGCGCAGCGTGGATGGATGCCGAGGAGATCGACACTGATCTGGTAGCCAAAAAAAAAAAAAAAAAAAAATATGGTGATATTTTGGATTTGAGATTACTGACATTGACCAGAGAGAGGTACTGTGCAAGAATTAGAGGCCCTGTTTCACCTGGTATTAACATGCGTTTTCTGATGCGTCGATCTGATCACAAGTGGACAATGCTAAGTACAGGTGTAAACAGGGGTGTAAAACGTTTTCAGCTTGTCTACTTTTGACCACATCCACTTTTCAAAATCCCGTTTGTGTCCCCCTCACTTTCAAATTCCTTTGTTAAATGAATGTCTCGTATTGTAGAAAGCACGCTCAGCGCCGCTGAGAATTCGCACGATCCTTAAAACGAAACCGAAACCGAAACTGTACGCGCCTTCAAAAGCAATTTTAATACGTGCTTTTAGAGAGTGGTTCCACAGCGCGTGCAAATTAGGCTACACAACATATATATGTTGTTATTTGTACGTATCCTATAATAGGTTGTGTAGTTGTCTATAGCTCTGTATCATGCTTGAAAAAATTGGTCTCTATTTGCACTTTGAATATTGAGAGAGTAGCCTAGCCTACTTTGATTATGGCTGCACTATTGTTTGCACTTAATACAGCTATTTTTTGTTTAGACTATTTTTATTGATACTGTTTTTATTTATATTTATAAAAAAGATCTTCAGTTAGGAGGTCAAACATTCTAGAAGCTCATAATTCACGTACAGTTCTAATGTCTAAAGAGAATCACATGAAATCATACAGGAGAGACGCCAGTCAGTTGAGTTTGTAATGTATGTAAATGCAGGAATGTGGTCAGAAGTGGTCGAAAGTGGACAGAAGAGACGGATTAAAACGCCAGGTGTAAACGACTGTGTCTCCATTGTCCACTTGTGATCCGACCAAAAACATATCCAGTTTCCTTTTCAAAAGAGTTTACACAGAGTATATTTTACATTCTTCATAAATGTCCGTTTGTTTGGGCAAAATCGTTAAAATATCTTATTTTTGTGAAAATGTGTATGTTTTTATTTTATTTAATTTAGCTATACTTTTGAGAAAATAAGTTTACATTAATGCAAATGCTATTTCATCTGGTAAAAATAATTTATTTTGAAACCATTTCTAGCGTTACAAATACACATTTCCGCATTATCACTAATCTGTGTGTGCATTTTCTTTAAAAACCCATCAAGTTGACTCACAATATATATATATATATATATATATATTTATTTTTTTTTTTTATTTTTTTTTTCCTTTCCAAAAAGGGGTTGTCAAAAAGGGCTTTTGATATACATTTGGCAGTCAGGCCAAATAATGAATCAAGAACGAGATTAAAAACATCTCATTACTTTCAGTTTATTCATCAAACAGGGATGCTGAAGAAGTCAAAAAGTCAAATCGAGCATTGTAGTGAACACATGCAGTGTTTGCTCTGTTGTAAGCAACACATTTTATCAGAAGTAACAGATCATTGGCATGTAGTTCACAGTATGCACGCTGTGCACGTATAGCATCAGTACATTAGAGCGTTATTCCAAACACATCCCGTCTGCCGTCTCTCTCCAGGAGTAATTATATTTGTTCATTAACACAGACATGATCTCTCATACGTCGTCCTCAGACGTCATTAATCTAAAAACAAGTTAAAATCGTTAGATTTTCAAACCGTACATCATCCGCTCCTCTGAGATCTCATTTTCGGCAGAAGAAACGAGCTTGTATTTTTCTCAGAGACAGCGGCACTGTAATTGTAATGGGAGATGATGCTCTCGTACACGACGCCGCTCGCGTTTCATCTGCTTCTCATTCACATAAAACCGTCACTCAGTGTAATAAACACCCCAACAACGTGATTTATCTCAGCCCACGACTATAAGACGACTTATTTACACAGCAATCAAGGGACGACTTTTTTGAAAGCAATCAAGTGCAAAGGAATAATTCAAGAAAAAATGAAAAATCTGTCATCATTTGCTAACTGGCATGCTTTCTTGATTTTGTTGAACACAAAAGGAGCAGAATTAAAGGAACAGTTCAGCTAAAATTTTCCTCTTATTTTACTCACCTCTTCTCTTCAGTAGAACAACATAAAGAAGATTTTTTGTTGAAACTGTGTTTCTTGGTGATTCATAAAATTCAAGTCAACGGCTACAAAAACAGAGTCAAAAAAGCAAATACAGGCAACATTAAAGAAACTGAACATTAATTGTAACACTGTAATTCAGAGCCTCAGGCAAATGGTTCAGTTCATGAAAGAATCATTATTTTGAAATGATTCTTTTTAGTGAACTGAATGAACCAGTTCATCAAATCAGACTGAATCAACTGAATCAGTTCGTAGCTCGAGCAGCACAGATCTACAAGTTACTCAATCAAAACTCACTTTCAGACGCCTGACAGCCAAAATACAGCCATATATTTGATCATTTGCGACTGAAAAATATTTAGGAGCAGCAGTGCGACTGACCCGATCAGCATATTTGTGTTTGTGCTGAAAGGGAGTGAAGGTTTTTACGTGTTTTTGCAGTGTTGAGTAATGTATCACAGACATATCTCACCAATCCTTTCATAAACAAAGTGTAGAGAGAGTGTAAATAAGAGATTGATTGTGCAGTGTAGAGAACTTCGTCGATTATAATGGAACTTTGTGAGATCACCGTGAACTAAGATGAGTGACCGCTTTTAATGATTTTTAAGGGAGTTTGTAAATGAGACAGAGTTAATACAACAGTTCAATAAACAAAAAGTTGATATTAAGTGACTTACATTGTCAGACTATAACACTATTGCCTGATTTTGCTCTATTTTGACGTCAAAAATAGTTTGAAAACAATCACATCTGAACCGCTACACATCTCAAACACAGCGGTGTTTTGTTTATGAATGAACGTGCGTTTTTAAATGAATCTAGTGAGTCAATGATTAAATTTCCCATACATAAAGACAGTCACTTGCTTTATTCCTGAATGAATCAGCCGTTCGAATGAATCAAATGAAAGAATGATTCAGTATTTAAATCAGCGAATCGCCGCCACCTACTGGCAGATTTAGTTTAATTTTTAAAGTATCTTTTCAGTTATTTAAATCATTTAATATTTCTGTATTCAAAATGTTACATTAAAAACATCAATCTCAACATGAATTTATGAATTTGATTGCACTCATGCCACCTCTGAGGCTCATTAGATGTGAAAATACACCTGCAAGCCACTTTTGTGTTCTTCTGTGCACCTCTGTAGTACAAATTCATTTTGTTAATACTGATTTCATTTGATTGGTAACTTATTCTTATGCTACTTGTTCTTATTCTGTTGTTTTAATTAGAAAGAAAAAAGCTTAAATATAATTAAAAAAAAAATTGACATAAAAGATGACATATTTTTAGTAAAGTTAGAAAAATGCCATTACAAAATCTAAAAGCAAAATTCCCCTGTAAATCACTTTAAGGAGTCAAATGTCAGCTCGTAATGGGAAGGCTATTTTTTGATCGATTTTTTGATTATTGATTAGAAGATGCTCCCAAACACTTGACTAAAGGGGAGAAATTAAAGGTTTTTTTTTCTTATAGTTTCTCACAGTTTATGTAAAAAGGTGAGTTGATGAAAACTAGTTTATTCACTTTATATGCTTTAGACATCTGTTTCACATCATTATTGGTGCTTTAATAATATAATTGTATATAATATAATATATAATATAATAGCATATATTGCATGCATATATATACTAAAACAAACTGTCCGAATCAGATTTCCCCATCCTCCTGAGGCTATGGATTACATGCAGTAATGTTGTAAATAATATTTAGTTTCTTGCACAGACTGATTGTTTCACTTCACAAGACCTCAACATGTCAAAAGGCAGGGTTGCTGCAGGATTTTTAAGCTCAAATGTAAAACTTTTTAAGACATTTTTTAAGACCTGCACAAATAAAATTAATACCATATATGGTTCAATATTAAACTGTAAAATTACTGTAAAAACTGATTTACAGTTCAGAAACAATTTTTCACAAAAACAAAAAGTTTTCTAAAATGATACACTTCACATTTCTTTAAAGTACCAATTTTTAAGTTAAACAATTATTATCAATAAATTATTATATTAATAAAAAAAAAACCCATACAAATACATGCTAGTGTTTAGATTTTTATGGTGAATTATGGTTCACATTTACAGCTCTACATGTTTGCAGGGTAAAAACATGGGTCGCTTTTCGCTTTGGTCTGAACAAAAACAACCCCAACACTATGTTCCCGCAATACCGAAGGCTGCAGTTCTAGGACCACATTTCTAGGACCCTATTTTTGAGACAGTGCCATCTAGCAATTCCATTCCAACAGAAAAACATCAAACAAACGCAAAGGCTAGATCCATGGAAACTAATTTTACATTTATTAAAGTACTAATAAACACACTAATTTGTACCGCAATTGTTTTACTGTTCAAAAGGGTTTCCATGGGGTAAGTTTAGGGTTAGGAGTTGGTTAGGACAATAATTAAGTATACACAATTAAACAACTACATACAGTATTTCCTTAAAAATAATATACAGAACTGAATAGCAAGTGCAATAAATACTATGAGATGTTAATGCATACATATGACAAATAAATAAATAAAATATTATAAATAAATAAAAATAAATAATAACAAAAAAAAAACAAAAAAAAAAACTACATATGCGGTCCTTGAAATGCGGTCCTGAAACTACAGCCTCCTGTACTGTAAGAATACCCTACTCAAAACAACAGGCTTATTAAAAATGCACATTCAACCTCTGCCAGCAGATGGCGCATTCGGAACTGCAGACGTGTATTTCCCCGGTAACGGCAGTACACAAAGCAGCTCAGCACCGGACTTTGAAGGTGCAGCGCTCATGTTTATTTAACGAAATCATAGCCTTTTGAAGTTTAATTGTCACAGCTGTATCGCAATTCTGGTCTTCCCGTGCCTAAAATTTAAGACCTCTTTATCATAATTAAGACATTCTTGTACAATAAGACTTTTTATGACCTTAAATTTGATACAACTAAATGTAAGACTTTTTAAGACTTACATTTAAGGAAGTAAGGAGTCACAGGTTTTAATTTTGTCTTGCCTGTGTTTGCTTTTGACTCTCAAAGTGACAGCAGCCATTGACTTGCATTTTACGAAATCACCAAGGAGCACAGTTTCAGCTAAAAATCTTCTTCACTGTTCTACTGAAGAAAAAAAGTCACCTACAACTTAGACGACTAGAGAGGGAATAAATTAACAGCCAATTTTCACTTCTGGATGATCGATCCCTTTATAGCTCATGCATGAGTTTTCTGAGCTTATATGCTGCTTTGTTAGACAAATCTGTGTATAAAAGCATCAAATGACGCGAGTCATATGCTACAGGAGTCATATGCATTACTTTTATAATACTTTTATAATGTTTTTTGTCTTTTTAATGCTTGTCAGACCCTTTGTGTTTCAGAAAAATAAATGCAAAAACAAAAATGGATTAGCTGACAATATTATGCATTGTTTTCTGGAAAAAAAAAAATCTAAATTAAATAAGTTTAGGCTTAAACTAAAAAAAAAAAAAAGTCCGCCAATGGGTGAAAAAAAAAAAAAAAGAAAAAAAAAAAAGAAACAATTCAAAATCGAAACACGTTTATTTTTCTCACCCCACTGGAAGATATTTGTAACTCTATATTTAATAACTAACTCCATTTTTTTGAAAACAAGACATGATATGTAATGTTACTTTGCTTCTTATCTTGATTTAAGAATTTTTAGATATTTGCGCAGGTAAACAACTGACAAAAACGCAAGTTTTTTCCAGTGTATTGTCATCGTTTATCTCAGACAGCTCAAAGTCGAGAGAAAGAGAGCCATCATTCTCAAATAAACAAGATGAAGAGGAAAGTGTCCTTGAGGACAAAGACACAGGCTTCAAAACTTTCTATTAATCTTTTCACAACAACAACAACACGCAAACACAAGCAGCGGATCATCACACACATCAAAGCCTCGACTTTCACAGGAACCAACGTACAGACGTCATTATCAAACTCATAACCTGTCCGTCTGTTATCGCCACCAGATACAAGACATGGAGGAAATTAACATGACCTGAAGCTCATGTTATGGAAACACACCCACACACACACACACACACACACAGGGTCTAAAGTCAACTTATTACCTGCTGATTGTGATTGATATTGCATTTTTAATTACAGATTGTCTTAAACATGTATTTGATGAAACTCCCAAATGACAATTATTTAACTGCATTTGGTATTAAGAGAATGTTAATTTCCTCACACTTAAATTAAAAGAATATCTCCTCCCTCAAGACAAAACAACAGCAATAGTGATAAATAAAATAGGTCATACTTAAGAGAAAGTTTGCACTTTCAAACTTCTCTGAATCCATTCCACGTAATGAAATGAACCGGAGGGTTAGTCATTAGTTAAAGAGAGAGCCGTGAAATCAGTTTAGGGCACGAGCGGAAATCAGGGGAAATATGCTGCGTTATAATTACAGTTCACACGTTTTTAAATGCATTTTCAGTCATTAAAACCACCAACATCCTACTTGTTTTCCTGCTTCAAAATATAATTTGCCTGTTATACGAGTTTCCCAAACTTTTCACCAATGAATCTCCAGGACTTTTCCCATTTGTTTGCGATTAGTGGATAACAATGTGAAATAAATAAATAAATTAATAAATATATAAAAATGAGACTACACACACACACAAAGTGTTAATAATAAGTGTTAAAAATTTCTACTAAAATTAAATATTTTCAAGTCAAACATAATTAAAAAAATAATAAATAACATAAAAATAATAAAATAAAAAAATAAAAAAATAAATTATTATTATTAATATTTATTATTATATTCATTTATATATTTTATATTAATACTATTTATTATTATTATTAATAACAACAATAATAATAATAATAATAATGATAATAATAATAATAATAATAATAATAATAATAATAATAATAATAATAATAATAATAATAATAATGGTTGTTGTTGTTTCATGCTTCAAAATATAATTTAGCTGTTACCAACGAATTTCCAGGTTTTATTTTCCTTCCTTTCTTTCAATTAAGGTTAGAGATTACACATAATAATAATATATAATAATAATAATAATAATAATAATAATAACATCATTTACCAACAATTTTTTTTACCAACAAATTTCCAAAGTTTTTTTTTTTTTTTTTTCTTTTTTTTTTTTTTAAGTATTATTATTATTATTATTATTGGACTAGAATTATTAGACCACAAAACCAGTCATAAGTGTAAATTTTTTGAAATTAAAATTTATACATCATCAGAAAGCGGAATAAATAAGCTTTCCATTGATGTGTGGTTTGTTAGGACAATATTCGGCCGAGATACAACTATTTGAAAATCTGGAAGCTGAGGGTGCAAAAAACAAAACAAAACAAAAAAAAATCTAAATATTGAGAAAATCACCTTTAAAGTTGTCCAAATGAAGTTCTTAGCAATGCATATTACCAATCAAAAATTACGTTTTGGTATATTTACGGTAGGAAATGTTTCTTCATGGAACATGATCTTTACTTAATATCCTAATGATTTTTTGCATAAAAGAAAAATCGATAAATTTGACCTATCCAATGTATTTTTGGCTATACCCGTGCAACATAAGACTGGTTTTGTGGTCCAGGGTCACAAATTATGTCTGAAGTGCAAAAAACAAATAGACAAATTGGGAAACTTCTAGAAACAAATTGCAATTCAGTGTGGTCTCACTAGTGGCTCAGAAATCACACACTTCTTCACAATCACTTCTGAATACCAACTACAGTAGTAAACTCCTAGCGTGTGTGCGTGTGTGTGTGTGTTGGGGCTCAACGTCCATCTGGTAGCGCGCGAACGTGATCGTAGGTGCATGTAAAGCAGCGTGTGCGCAGGTGTGACCCGTGCCGATCTGCCACCTGCTCCACGTGTCCGATCGACTACGGGACAGATGCGCGCTCCTCGCTTCGCTGGACTCTAACTCTCCCGCGTCCGTGACCGGCCCGAGGCGTCGGCGGTCAGCGAGGAGCCGCTCGACACCTGCTGCTACAGATGTTCTGCATCCTCAGCGTGACACTTTAAACAGCGTCTGTGGATCACCGGCGGCCATCTGAGGGGCTTACGGTGATTCAGATGCCCGGACTGAGAACGCTTCACGTCACGATCATTACAACTGTGCTGGAATGACTCAGACACATACAGCGAACATCTGACCAAAAACAGCAATAAAAGAAACTAAAATGCACTAGCAAATGTGGTGTAAAAACTGTTACCACTCACAATTTCAAAGAAACAGCTACTAACACATCAAATTAAATGTTTGTTTGTTATAGACATAATTTCCTTCAAGTTAATGTTTTTTTCAAGTAACAATTTTTTTGTTTTAGTTAGCAATAATAATTCAGCTTCGAAGGACATATTTGCAACATGTGTGTCTGTATTTGTGTGTTTGTAATGTTTTTTATGTCTGCTTGTTGCCATTAGAGCCAGTGTTTCCATTTTATATTTCAAAACATCTTAACAAGCCACATTAGCATTGGTGTTTATCACACTTAAGCGTGATACGTTTATGACACAACTATCTGTGCTAATAAGATGCAGAACATAAACCAGGACCAGAACTGAGACGCAAACAAACAAACAAATCAACACTGTTATCACTGCTTCAAAAACAGAGTGTTGCATCTTGGGAAATTCTGGATGGGATTATTCAGAGTCTTGCTAAAGGAGCGCTTAAGCCTGCTGTGAGTCTACATGAGCATACAACAACAACAACAACAACAACAACAACAACAACAACAACAACTGGCTAGTAACACATCACTAAAATTATCACTAAATGGCACTACAAAAACACTTGGTTAGTGACATCACTAAATATCTAAAAATGGTTAGTAACACATCGCTAAACATTACTAGAAAAAAAAAAAAATGGTAAGTAACACATCACTAAATGTTACTAGAAAAGAAAACAAGTAGTTAGTGATAAATCTCTAACAACACTAGAAAAAAGCAACAACTAGTTAGTAACACATCACTTAAAAAAAGAAAAGAAAAAAAAAAACAGTTATTAACACATCACTAAATGTTACTAGAAACACACACACACACACACACAAAAACAACTGGTTAGTAATAAATCACTAACAGCAGAACTACAAAAACAAACAAAAAACTGGTTAGTAACACATCACTAAAAGTTAGTAGGAAAATCACTAACAACAGCACTAGAAAAAAACAACTGGTTAGTAACATCACTAAAATTATCACTAAACGGCACTACAAAATTACTTGGTTAGTGACAAAAAATGGTTAGTAACATCACTAAACAACACTAGAAAAAAACAACTGGCTAGTAACACGTCACTTAATGCTACTAGAAAAGAAAACCTGTTAGTAACACATAACTAAATGTCACTTGAAAAAAGACAACAACTGGTTAGTGATAAATCACTAACAACAGCACTAGAAAAGAACAGCTGGTTATTAATAAACCACTAAAAGTTACTAGAAAAACAACAACTGGTTAGTGATAAATCACTAACAACAGCACTACACAAACAAACAAAAAACTGGTTAGTAACACATCACTAAAAGTTAGTAGGAAAATCACTAACAACAGCACTAGAAAAAAAAAAAAACTGGTTAGTAACATCATTACAATCATCACTAAACGGCACTACAAAAACACTTGGTTAGTAACATCACTAATCGTCTCTAAAAATGGTTAGTAACGCATCACTAAACATCACTAGAAAAAAAACACTGGTTAGTAACACATCACTAAATGTTACTAGAAAAGAAAACAAGTAAATAGTGATAAATCACTAACAACACTAGAAAAAAAAACTGGTTAGTAACACATCACTTAATGTTACTAGAAAAGAAAGACAACTAGTTAGTGATAAATCACTATCAACAGCACTACAAAAAAACAACTGGTTAGTAAAACATCACTAGAAAAAAAAAGACAACTGGTTAGTGATAGATCAATAAAAGTCACTATGAAAACTAATCAGTAACACATCACTATAATGTCACTAGAAAAATAAACAACTTGTTAGCAACATCAGTAGAACACAAACAAACAAACAAACACACACACACACACACAAAAAATGGTTGGTGTCATATCACTAAAAGTTACTAGAAAAAGGTAGATAGTTATGCATCATTAGGAGAAAAAAAAAAAACATTTGGTTAGTGACGTTACTAAAGGTCACTAGAAAAATAAACTGGTTCACGAGTTTGCCTGCTCATCCAGTCCTGATGGCTAATGGTAAGCGAACTCTGCTTGTCGGCTCTGAGTTCAACCCCCCAACCACAATGCAGTCCTACATAGTGAGAGAATAACTGAAATAGAGGAGGAGACGGAGAAAAGGAGGGATGCTGGAAGAATTGACGCTGGGATGATGCGATGAGTGCTGCTTATATAGGCTTGAAATGATGATTGACAGGACTGAATGATTAGGCTCCTCCCAAAACTACTTCATTTAGTGATACATCACCAAAAACTGGTTTGTGATACATCACTAGATCTCACAAGAAAAAAAAAAAACCACACTGGTTATTCTTCTCTAAATGGGTAAACGAGTTTCCTCAACAACTACACTAGCACAAATGTTCACACAGACTAGCTGTTTTTAACAATCTGTAGCCCTGCATTGCATGTGTAGTTTGAGGTGAGTCAGAAACGCTTCCATTACGCCACACCAGAGTAATGAAGAGCACAGACAGTAAAAGTGTGAGTTTGTAGCCAAGGTTTGTGTTTTCAGACCATCGGCGCAGCAGATTAAAGCTTAAGTGAACCTCAATGAGACTGAACAACAACAACAACAACAACAATAGGAAGATCTAGAAGAAGACAAAACAACAAGTGCAGCACACCGCTTCCGTTCGGCCGACGTAATAAACGTGCCGCTGCCTCTGCTCTCCTTTATCCGCCTGAAGCGGTTTGTTTGTGTGCGTCTCTACAAGAGCCGTAATAAAGCTGGACGGCTTTTAATCATCTCCCAGCATGAGCTTCTCACAATCACTTCCATCTCACCACAAACCTCCTCCAGAGACGAGACACACACAGGGCACTAGGATTTATACGAAATCACAGAATCCAGTCATTAAAAACAATATTAAAAAAAAATATATATAAAATAAAAATCATATTTTATATATATATATATATATATATATATATATATATATATATATATATATATATATATATATATATATATATATATATATATATATATGACTGAATAACAACTAATCACATTTAATAATCACATTTTTTTCATGATTTATTACCAGAAAAATGTAATTTAAAAAAAAAATAATAATAATAATAACAATAATAATATGGTTTTTTTTGTTTTTTATCTTAATGTTACTAAAAAAACAACGGGTTGGTGAGAAATCACCAACAGCACCAGAAAAAAACCAACAACAACTGGTTAGTAACACATCACTGAATGTTACTAAAAAAAAAACAAAAAAAAAAACAATGGGTTGGTGATAAATCACCAACAACAGCACTAGAAAAGAAACAACTGGTTAGTAACACATCACTGAATGTCACTAAAAAAAAAAAAAAAAAAAAAAAACTGGTTAGTGATAAATCACTGAATGTTACTAAAAAAAAACCAACTGGTTAGCGATAAATCACTAACAACAGCGCTAGAAAAAAAAACGACAATAACTGGTTAGTAACATCACTGAATGTTACCAAAAAAAAAAAAAAAAAAAAAAAAAAACTGGTTAGTGATAAATCACCAACAACAGCACTAGAAAAAAACAACAACTGGTTAGTAACACATCACTGAATGTTACTTAAAAAAAACAACTGGTTAGTGATAAATCACCAACAACAGCACTAGAAAAAAACAACAACTGGTTAGTAACACATCACTGAATGTTACTTAAAAAAAACAACTGGTTAGTGATAAATCACCAAAAACAGCACTAAAAGAAAACAGGTTAGTAACATCACTAAATGTTACTACAAAAAAAACAAAAAAAACAACTGGTTAGTAACATCACTAAAAGTTACTAGAAAAAAACAATTAGTTGGTGATACATCACTAAAAACAGGACTAGAAAAAAAACAACTAGTTAGTAACATCACTAAAAGTTACTAGAAAAAACAACTAGTTAGTGATACATCACTAAAAACAGGACTAGAAAAAAAAACAACTGGTTAGTAACATCACTAAAAGTTACTAGAAAAAACAACTAGTTAGTGATAAATCACTAGAAAAAAAACAACAACTGGCTATATTTTCTTAATATTACCAGAACATTTTAATTACACAACACAGAATTTCGCTAGGCAAAAATAAATAAATAAATAAATGGCTCTATTAATGCAATAAATAAATAAATGCAATCTGTGAAAAACAAGGGTCCTCGTTTCTGCCTCATTCCTTTACCTTCAGATGTCAAACAGGTGGAGAGAAAGACGGATAGGGAAGGACAAAGAGTGATGGATATGAGCAGTCGGATGGGAGTGAGAGTCTCAGACGCGCAGCTAGACGGGGCGTAACACACTTCTGCTCCGATGGAGGGTCATTTACCTCCAATCCACTTCCTCAGATTAAAGCAGCGACTCTCCACTGACTAACAGCAGCTCTGTTATCAACACACCGCTGATGAGACTGAGCTGGACGTGCAGGACTAGCCTTCAGTGAAAGAGAGAAAACTCACAGACCAAATCTCTTCACCGGCTCAGTCATGATCCCTAGACAGAGGAGATGGAGACACGAGTTTCCTAAAAGCACAGAGACACTCATGTCGGCAATGAAAAGTCAGAGACGGTAATAACTTGTTAATTTCTCAACTAATTCTCCTGAGATCAAAAGATCTGAACTGCTGTTAACATTCATTCTGGAGTTTTATTCTTAAATACTTGTGTGTAAATTTATAATTTAAGTACTTGAATTGCAAATGCAATTTCCATTCATTTGGATTATGTTTTAACAAACTAATACCCGTAATGTGATGCATACTTCTCAGTCATTCATTATTATTATTATTATTATTATTATTATCAAAAACACTTATATAACTACTGATATAAAAATTCAAAAAGAATTAAACAAAAATGCATCCGCTGTGCATCTTTTTAAAATTCTTGAACATTGTTAAATATTACTTAATTTTAATTAATATTATTAATAAAAAAATTACAATATTCTTAAAATATTTGTCTGAAATAACAATCATGACATACACTTGTGCAAAAGAAAATAAACTACTAATATAAAGACAAAAAATATATATAATAAAAATATAATAAAAATAATATATAATAAATAGAAAAAATTGATAATTATACAAAAAATTTATATATATATATATATATATATATATATTTTTTTTTTTTTTCTTTTTTTATGCAAAATATATATATATTATATATATATATATATATATATATATATATATATATATATATATATATTTTTTTTTTTTTTTTTTTATGCAAAATAATTGAATAAACTACTGATATAAAAATTCAAAAATAGATACAAATTTGAAAAAATAAAAATAAGCCTGCTGTGCAGCCTGTTTGAACATGAAATCATGTACATATCACTTGTGCAATTATAGTTTATATTAATATTATTATATAAATAAATACATATATTCTTAATATAATTGTATAAATGAGAATCATACATACACTGTGCATAATATATATATATATATATATATTTATATATTTTTTATATATAACAATATTAAATACCATTTAGTTTTAAATTATTATTAGCAATCAAAAATTACAATATTCTTTACAATTTTGGTTGAAATGATGATCATGATATACACTTATACAAAAGAATTGAATAAACTACTGAAATAATTCAAAAATAGATAAAAAAAAAAATGTTGAAAAATAAAAATGAATCTGCTGGGCATCTTATTTATCCTTGAACAGTGTTAGATATTTAATTTTCATTAAATTAATAAAATTAATAAAATAAATAAATAAATAAATAAATAAATAAAATGTCATGAGAAAACCATGACACTGTATGCAAAAGAAATGAATAAACTACTAAAAGGAAATATACAATATTGTTATTTATTTTTTATTTTTTTTTAATCTCTAACTCAAACCTAAATCAGTTAATCACCAAGAACAAAAAGTTTTTGGATGTTGTTTGGCATGTGAAAATCATGCGAGCGACGTTTCACTGTGAGCTCGGCGGTCCGTGTGTGCGATAAGATTGACTCGTACCATAAACGAAGCGCTTCAATAATCAAAATGAATGTGGTCACAAACTGCGAGGGAGCAGAGAGACTCGACTTTATTACAGCATGAAAACAGCACTGGGACTTATTAGATTACACACACGTCTGTAACGCTGATCGTCGATAAGCAGCGGCAGCGGCGTTTCAGCGCCTCAATTAAAACAACAACAAACAGAGGATATGAGAATCTCACTCTTCTTTACTGCACTAAAGCAATTACTCTGAGGAAAAAGCGGGCGGCAGCGAGGACGTCTAATTTCCTCATCTGCCCATTCATTGAGACTGATTTCCAAAAGAAGCTGTTCTCTTTTATGAGCGCGGGACACGGGCGGAGGTTAATGTAGCGTAGCGCTGCTATTGTTACTGACGCGTGAGATTGGCTCATTTCCACCCAATTAATGAGCAGATTTGCCCACCGAGCAAGAGATGAGAGAGTGAAAAGAAAGCACACAGAAGTCAGGAGAAGTTCAAAACCAGCGCATCAGACAGAAATGCTGCTTCATATACAACTTTCGGAGTGAAGCAAAAAACTGCAAGTAGCAGAAATAAAAAATATCAATATTTAAAGGGGAAAAACAAATAAAGGTTATTGTGCTGACAAATAATCAAAACTCTTTACTTTGACTGAATGAAACCTGTTTACCATATTCTATTACAAATAAATGAATATAGTTTTTTATACATGATATGGTTAAAATAAATAAATAAATAATGTTTATAGTTGTACACAACATTTACTTTTATTAAAATGTTAAAAAGTGTTTATTTTTTAACAATTTAAGTAATTTTATCATAATTTAAAATATTATTTTAAATAAATAAATAAATAAATAAAATGATTTGTTTATGCTTTAAAAATTATGTTTTTTTTTTAAATTGATTGCTGGTTTAATTTATTAATTTATTTTACTTTATTAATTAATTTTGTGCAAAATGTTTTTTTATTATTATTTTTTTTTTATTTATTTATTTCTGCATGTATGAATTACCAAATTTTATTAATTTGGACTTAATGAGTTTTATTTTATTTTTATTTTTATTTTCTTTTTTTATTTTCTTTTATTTATTTGTTTTTTTTTTGTTGTTGTTGTTCATGTTGTGCATTTTTTTTTATTAAGCAAATAATATTTCTGTCCGTGAAATGCAACATGTCTACTCGTGTTGCTCATTGCTAATTTATTTTATTTTATTTATTAATTTTGTGCAAAATGTTTTTAATTAAATTAAATTTATTAATTTATTTCTGTAATGTATGCATTACCAAATTTTATTATTTTTGACTTATTTTATTTTTTCTTTAAATAATTGTAAATTTTTACTTGAAAACAAAATATTACTTAAGTACCACTTTTATTCATTAAGGATGCATTAAATTGATCAAAATTGAGAGTAAAAACATTTGCTACAAAATATTTCTATTTTAAATAAATGCTGGGTTTTTTTTTTTTTTCTATTCATCTGTGAATCCTTAAAAAATGAAATATATGACAGTTTCCACGAAATTATTAGGCAGCACAACTGTTTTCAACGTTGATAATAATCAGCAATGTTTCTTAATCAGCAAATCATCATATTAGAATGATTTCTGAAGAATCATGTGACACTGAAGACTGGAGTAATGATGCTGAAAATTCAGATTTGATCACATAAATAAATTACAGTTTAACAGATTTTCACATAGAAATCAGCTACTTTAGATTCTAAAAATATTTCACATTTTTACTGTATTTTTTATTAAATAAATGCAGCCTTGGTGAGCAGAAGAAAAAAAAAATTCATACCAATCCTAATGCATGCTTTCACGGTTATTCCGCAGAATAAGGGTAATAATACATGTACCGGCCACACAGCAAAGATTATATGAAGGGATATTTAAAGTAATCATCAATCTGACTATCTGTCATCACAGGGTCACCTTCACAACCCCATTAGACACAAAGCAAACATCTAGTGTTTCTCTGCTCTTCCTCTGAGACTAAAGGAAGTGAATTTATTGACTTCCAAAAATAAGAGAGAAAAAATAGGGTTTTCCATAAACATCATTAGTCAGTTTGGGGTCTCCTTCAATTACATGACTGCAGGAGCTTCTCTGGCTGCACAGCCATTCTATAAATGCAGAAGACTGAAAACAAATGACCTCCTCATCATTGAAGACTTCTGCAAACTCCTGGATTCAAACATGACGCAGCAGATGTTCTGCTAAAGCAGCACATTAGTGTGAGACGTCCGACGTAATGAGCTCGATCAGTCAGCACGACGCCGCCGGTCACAAGCTGCTTTCCCGGAGGAAACGCACAGCTGCTCCAGGATCAGCCGACGAGATGAATCTCTCAACACGTGCCAAATACTGTCTCTGCTGCTGTTGTTGGACTGGAAGTTCTTCAGCAGTTCCCTAATTTCCCAACATCAAATGGACTCTAATAAACAAACAGCTTAATAGTCCAGCAACATGTGCTGTTAAAACTCACAGATGAGACTGAGAACTGTGGAAGCGATTTCTTGAAGTTTCATTTTTGCAGATGGATGAATCTCACAAAGAAATTGATTAATAATAAATAAAAAAATAAACATTTTATTGATTGATTGATTACATTTTCACCTTATATTAAATTTTATTATCTTGGATTTTTATTTTGGAAATGTATGGACATGGATTTTATTTTATTTTGTTTTATCTCTTTTTTTTTAATTTAATTCTTTTTTTTATTTTTTTTGTATTAATTATTTTGTGCAAAATGTTTTTTTCTTTTTTAATTTTTTCATTAATTAATTTATTAATTTATTTCTGTATTTATGCATGTGTTATTATTATTATTATTTATTTATTTTTTATTTGTTTAGAAATAATCCATTACTCACGTCTACTTGTGTGATATTGCTAATTTATTTTATTATATTATTTAATTTAGTGTACAACGTGATTAATTAATTAATTAATTATTCTTTCTTTGCTCTGCAGCCGGTACATTTATTATTGCACAACAATAACAACATTTATTATTGTTATTCTGTGGAATAACAGTGAAAGCATGCATTAGGATTCCTCTTCTGCTCACCAAGGCTGCATTTATTTAATAAAAAATACAGTAAAAATGTGATATATTTTTAGAATCTAAAGTAGCTGATTTCTATGTAAATATCTGTTACTTTATTTTATTTTATTAATTAATTTTGTGCAAAAGGTTTTTATTAATTTATTTATGTACGTATGCATTACCAAATTTTTATATATTATAAATTATTTTGTGCAAAATTATTACTTTTTTTTGTATTTTTATTAAGTAATTTATTAATTTGTTTCTGTATGTATGCATGCATGTATTTATTATTATTATTATTATTATCATCATCATTATTAATTATTTATTAATGTATTTATTTTGACACATAATCCATATCTCATGTCTACTCGTGTAATATTGTTCATTTATTTTATTTTATTAATTTTGTGCAAAATGTTTTTTGTTGCAAAATGTTCAAAATGTATTTCTGTATGTATGCATACCAATTTTTTTTTTACCAATATTTAATTTAAATTAATTTAATTTAATTTAATTTAATGTTTTAATGTGTTTTTTTCATTGTTTATTATTATTATTATTATTATTTATTTTATAAATAATCCATACCTCATGTCTACTCGTGATATTGCTCATTTATTTTATTTTTTTTTTATTTTAAATTTTATGCAAAATGTTTTGTATTCATTAATTTATTAATGTACATATGCATTTATTTATTTATTCATCAATTAATTATTTTATTTATTTTTATTTTTATTTAATATATTTATTTATTTATTTTGAGTATCATACAGCCAGAGGACAATCTGATTTCATTCAAGACCATGATCTTCTGTGTGATTTGAAGCTGTAAAATGGACAAAGAAATGGTGGATCTCAAAAGGTCTTACCAAAGAAAGTGTGACACAAACGCAGTGTTTATTGCGGATATATGACAGAGGTGAGTGCATTTCACAGACAAAATCTGGCCTAACTGCATGCAAAAAAACATGCAGTACAACACTTAACACAATCACCCAAAAATTCACCAGTGCTGCTGCTGTTGATGGGAATCATGTCTCTGTCTCTGGTGTCCTGCTGTGTGCGTCAGTGCAGCAGCTGCTGTAGCTGCAGGCGCAGTGACTGCACTGTGTTTAAGACTCACCGCCTCTGGGTCAAACTGCAGACCTGTCAATCACACCCCAGGGGCGGATCCAGCAGGAAACCGCCACCCTACAAAGCATGACATCAACTAAACATAATACTTGACGACTAAAATGTATCTTTAATAAGCTTTTTTTAATAAGTGACAACAAACATTTCAGTGATGTTGCAATGAGGTCATGAGTGTCGTCCCACGGAGTTTGGATTGGGATGACAGGAAGAAAAAAAAAGGGGAAAAAAAAAAATCTATAAAGTAACTATAGATAGCCTAATTTTCTTGCAAATTTTCTTTTGTGAGACTTTGATTTGTAGATCCTCTGAATTTTTAGATATATTTAAATTCAAATTTCAAAATGTAAAATTCAAAATTCAAATTTCAAATGTCAAATGTCAAATTTCAAAATGTAAAATGTAAAATTCAAATTTTAAATTTTCAAAATTAAATTCAGGAAAAAACTAATTAAATTCTGAAAGGTGCACATCTCTGCCATAGGAAGCCACTTTTAACTTTTTTTCTAATTCTTCTTTTCAGGGATGTGACATCACATGGCTCACATTCCCAGTGTGAAAACTGTAACCTGTTATTATTGGTGCTGAAAATAAACACACAGAATCTGTGAGACATGGGCCGGAGGGTTGAGCAAAAAACAAACCCGACTGTGAAACTGGGACTGAGGTGAAGTCAACATCACATCCGTCAGAAAATCTGTTCGATTTACTCACCAAAGCCGGTTTGTACCTGCATTTGGACACTGTTAACAAGCGATGCAGATCACTCAGCATTCGGAAACTCTGAATCATCTCTAAAGGTTTGAGATACGAAGCTGTGATGTTTTGAAAAGTCAGTCAGCTTTGTTGGACTGCGATCAGAGAAGAAAGAAAAAAGGAACAACTCTGCATGGCTCTGCATCTCGCATATGTTAGTAAATGCAACGCAAAGCAGCTTCAGAAAGCAACTGAGGACTTTAAAAGTGTGTGAAAGACACAATGCTGCATTGACTCTATTTGCTGTTTACCCCAGCTTACTGTAATAAAGTTTAGCCTCACTTTACACCCATTTCCACAACATCAACCCTCCATGGCAGCTTCAAACAGAGAGTCATGTTCACATACTACACAAGTTTACTTTATTCTTGTTTTCTTTGTCCTCTGCAGTTCCCTTCTCTGATCGCAGCGTGACGAAAACTCCTGATCCGTCTGCTGCTTGCTGAATATCACCATGTTCTGGGATGATTCTGAAAACACCCAGTGATGCAATGTACATCGCTTTGGATAAAAGTGACTGTCAAATGCAGAAATGTTGATGCGTCTGTCTAATGTGTGTCTAACGCTGACACACGACAAACTAGAAACCACCTACAGCAGCAAACACCCCAAACACCCTAGCAACCACATTATAACTAATCACAACACTCCAGCAACGACATAGCAACCACCTGGTACACCCAAAAAACTGCCTAGCAACTATCAAGTACACCTTAGCAACTGTACAGTAACAGCTCAGAACACACTAGCAACTAAACAACAACCACCCAGTACACTCTAGCAACTGTATAGTAACCACTCAAAACACCCTAACTACCATAACACACTAGAAACTACCTATTGTAGCAATCACCCTGAGCAACCCAGCAACTACCTGGAACACCATGAAAATTTACCTAACAACCATCAAGTACACTATAGTAACTCCACAGTAACCAATCAGAACACACCAGCAACTGCCTAGCAACCATATAGCAACTACCATAACACCCTAGAAACTACCTACTGTAGCGATCACCAAAAACATCCTAGCAACTACATAGCAACCACCCGGTACACCCTAGCAACTGCATAGTAACCATATAACAGAACACGTATACCCAGAACACCTAAGTAAAAACTTACTGAAGTAAACAACCAGAACACCCTAGCAACTACAAAACAACCATCCAAAACACCCTAGCAACTACAGAGCAACCATATAGCAACTACCCAGAACACCCTAGCAACTACCTACTGCAGTAATCACCCAGAAGACCCTAGTAACTACACAGCAACCACCCGGAACACCCAAGCAACTGCATTGTAGCTACATAACTACCCAGAACACCCAAGCAACTACCTACTGTAGTAATCACCCAGAACACCCTAGAAACTACATAGCAACCATCCAAAACACCCTATCAACTGCACAGTAACCACATATAACACACTAGCAACTACCTAGCAACAATACAGCAACTACCTAGGACACCCTAGCAACTACCTACAGTAGTAATCAGCCAGCACACCCTCGCAACTACATAGCAACCATCAAGTGCACCCTAGCAACCGCATAGTAACCACTCAGAACACACTAGCAACTACCTAGCAACCATATAACTACCCATAACATCCTAGAAACTACCTACTGTAACAATCACCCAGAACATCCTAGCAACTGCATAGTGAACACCCAGAATACCCGAAAAACTACCAACAGTATCAACCACCCAATACACGAATTGTAGTCAGTCAGTCAGTCATTATAATAATAATAATAATAATAATAATAATAATACTACAAGAACTGTGCCAAGTAAACAGCAGTCAATTTAGTAAATAAGGTTCTATTCTATGATAAACTTCATTTGCATAGAAATTCAGCATGAACTCATTCCATTGTTAAAACTACATTTATACACCAGAATTTAGTGAAACATGCAAGCGTTGTTGTCAGTAATTCTACATCTGAAAACACAAAATCCTGACAGAAAACAATCTGACATGTGTGTTTGCACACTGCGGTAAAACAGAGTAAAGCTAGGAGGAAAAAAAAAAGACAGTATACATGTGTGCGTAAATGAGGTGAAAACGAGCAGACGTGCAGCGCCGGTGTCTGGCAGCAGGACTAGCGGGAGAACAGCGTGTCGTCCTGTAGATGCGCTCCGAGCTCGAGGAGTCTCTCAAAGGTCTGTCATCATCTCGCACTGCCACTGCATGTACCATCTGCTTCCCTCAGCTTACCCACAATGCACTGTGCTTCATGCTGTATATGTGCACTCACATTAAAGTGTACTTCTGCGGCCAACATCACATCTTCACTATTAGCGCTGACAGAAACTCTGTCGGGAACTGGCACGAGTGCTCGGATATAATTACAGCAGCCTGTTAAACTCTGGATATAGTGAGTCGCACTGAACCCATGAGGAAACTGCTACTGCTCTTTTACAGCTCAAGAGACATGAAGGAGTTTTCAATTATACCTCAATTAAGTCTCATGTGTTCCTCCACAAATTTCTGAGGAGAGGAACCTAAACAAAACTACAGAGCAGAATATGAAAGAGTTTTAGGACTAGAGCTACAAAGAACCAGCTTGGATACTACCTACCAACCAACCAGAACATTCTAGCAACTGCATAGCAACCACCCAGAACACCCTAGTAACTACATAGCAACTACTCGGCACACCCTAGCAACTGCACAACAACCATGCAAAACACTCTAGCAACTGCATAGTAAGATCCTAACAACTACCAAGAAACCATATAGCAACAATCCAAAACACCCTAGCAACTCTGTAGCAACCATATAACAACCAACCAGAATAGCCGAAAACAACCCTGAACAACCTAGAGCCACATAGTAACCACCCAGAACACCACAGCAACTAATTTGCAACTTTACTGATACCACCCAGAACATGATAGCAACTGCATGGCAACCATCCAACACATCCATGCCACTACCTAGATACATGCCAGAAAACCCTAGCAACTACCTACAGTAGTGATCACCCAGAACATCCTAGCAACTACGTAGCAACCACCCTAGCAGGTGCAAAGTAACCATTCAGAACATCTCAACAACCATATGACAACTACCTATAACGCCCTCAAAACTACCTACTATAGCATCACCCAGAACACCTCAGCAACTGCACAGTAACAACTCAGAACAACTACCTAGCAACTACATAACAACTATCCAGAACACCCTAGCAACTACCTACTGTAGCAATCACCCAGAACATCCTAGCAACCACATAGCAACCATCCAAAACACCCTAGTAACTGCACTGTAACCACTCGGTACACACTAGCAACTACCTAACAACCATATAGTAACTACCATAACACCCTAGAAACTACCTACTGTAGCGATCACCCAGAACATCCTAGAAACTGCATAGCAACCACCCAGAACACTCAAGTTACAGCTTAACAACCATCCAAATAGCAACTGCATAGTAACACCCTAACAACTACCAAGAAATCAAATAGCGATTACCCAGAACATCCTAGAAGCTTTATAGCAACCATCCAAAACACCCTAGCAATAGCATAGTAACCACCCAGAAAGTACTTGCTTTAGTAACCATTCAAAACAACCTAGCAACACACCCTAAAAACTACCAAAGGTAGCAATCACCAAGAACATCCTAGCAACTGCATAGCAACTATTCAAAACTACCTAGCAAACTCCCTAGCAACCGCATAACAACCAACCAGAACAGCTAAAAACATTTTACTGTAGCAGTCACCCTGAACACCCTAGAGCTACCTAGCAACTACCCAGAACACCTGAGTAACTGTGTAGCAACCATCCAAAACACCCTAGTAACTGCACTGCAACCATTCAGAACACACTAGCAACTACCTAACAACCATATAGCAACTACCATAACACTACCTACTGTAGTGATTACCCAGAACATCCTAGCAACTACCTACAAACTGCTACCTTAGCAACTTAGCAACCATTCAAAAGACCCTAGCAACTACATAGTAACCACTCAGAAATTACTAGCAACTCCCTAGCAACCATATGGGGGCAGCCGTGGCCTAATGGTTAGGGAGTCGGGCTCGTAATCGAAAGGTCGCAGGTTCGAGTCCCAGGTCCGGCCGGATTGAAGGTGGAGGGAGTGAATAACCAGCACTCTCTCCACCCTCAATACCACGACTGAGGTGAGTCCCTTGAGCAAGGCACCGTTCCCCCAACTGCTCCCCGGGCGCCGCAGCGATAGCAATATGGCTGCCCACTGCTCCGGGTGTGTGTTCACGGTGTGTGTGTGTGTTTGATCACTTCTCACTACTGTGTGTGTGCACTTGGATAAGCACAAATTCAGTATGGGTCACCGTACTTGGCCACACGTCCTTTCCTTTCCTTTTAACAACCAACCAGAACAGCCAAAAACAATGTTTTGTAGCAATCACCCTGAATCACCCTGCAGCTACCTAGCAACCACCCAGAACACCCTAGAAACTGCATAGCAACCATTCAAAAGACCCTAGCAACTGCATAGACAGCCAAAAACATCTTACTGTGGCAATCGCCCTGAACACCCTAGAGCTACCTAGAATCCATCCAGAACAACCTAGCAACCGCATTACAACTATCCAGAGCACCCTAGCAGCTACACAGTAACCACCCAAAGCACCACAAGTGTAGTTTATTACTGTGATTTTCTTCTTATACAGAAGCATTTGCCTGCAAACACACTCTGTGAGAGCCAGCAGTGAATAACTGAGCTGCCAGTCAAGGGTTACAAGACAAAATATCTTACAGAAGCTCTATATTTTTTGATGCCGCCCACAAATAAATGCGATTAAACTGGGAACATAAATTTCCTAGACCTTTAAACCCCTACTGATTCAGTGAGAACGGATTACTAGACAGAAACTACACTGCAATCAAGCTAATGAAAACGAATACTACGTGCTAGCACGGGTAGTGGTTTCCTGCTAAGGTAGTATACGACGATTTACATGCACTCCTGGAGCCTTTAACTAATGAGAGTCTAAAGGCAGCGATTACGGCCTTAATTCAACAGGCAACGGACACGCTACAAATCAACACGGCCTACATAATTGGCCTGGAATGGAGCCTTCATCTGAGAGCCAGCGCCTGCACTCAACACTACATCAGCCACACTAACAGCAGCATGAATACGCAAACCCAGCCGATTCCTGCCTCCACGTTTGCAGTAATTCATAAACATGCAGTTGAGTTCAAACATTTAATTATATTTGTTAAATATCTGTAGCTTTTTGTTAGGACTGAACTCATCTATATGTTTTATAAAAGCAAACAGCACATACACGTATACTTTTTTTTTTTTTTTTTTACCCTTCTGTCCATAAATAATAATGACTGGAAAAGTCCAAACACGTGGAAATCTGGGTCCTCGTTTATAATAATTGGATTCGATACACTATAGCAATCATTAAAATAATCCAACATTAACTGATTCAAATGTAAAGATAAACAGACAATCATAATATACAGTAATATTATTAAATGCACAAATAAACAGCTGCTTTGTGATAATAACATCACTGAAATTACTTATTTATTAGAAAAGATTTCCTTAAAAAAGATAATAATAAAATCACTAAAATCTTGAAGTACAAAAAATGTACATTAAGAGAAATTAAGTCAAAATTATGAGAAACTTCAGTCATAATTAAAACATGAAATTAAAAAAAGATATAATTGTCATTTATGTTATAATTATGAGAGAAGACAAAATTATTAAAAAGTCAAATATCTGATAGTAAGTATTAAGATATGAAGTCTAAATTATACTGATTCATAATTATCAGGAAAAAGAAGTCACATTAAGATAAAGTCAGAATTGCAAATTACAAGATGAAGTCAAGATTATGAGATACTAAAGTTATAAACAGAAAGTCGAAATAGTCAAATTCATGATACTAAATCATAATTACTAGATAAAAAGTCAAAATTGAGATAAAAAGTTAAAACTATAAAATCCTAAATCAAAATGAGATAAAAAGTCACAATGAGATAATTACATCAGATTACATTTATCTGAAAAAAAGTCACATTTATGAGATACTAAGTTATAATTATGAAATAAACTCAAGATCATGAGATCATTAGTAACAATTATGAAACAATAATGTGACAATAATGGAAATTGTCATAAGTTCACTTTTAGAATCGAGTCAAAATTGCGTCAATGCGAAATTATTAGGACAAAAAGTCAAAATTACAAGATACTAAGATACCAGATACTAAATTTGAAATTATGACAATTCAAAATAATGAAATAGCCAAAATTATGAGATACAAAATCATAATTACGAGATTAATTTTTTTTTTGAGATATTAGGTTATAATTTAGATAAGTCATAATTATGACATAAAACGTCAAAATTAAGATAAAAGTCAAAATTATAAGATACAAAGTCATTATTATGAGACAAAAAGTCAAAATTGTGAGGTATTAAGTTATAACTGAGATAAAAAAAGGTCATAATTATGACATAAATGCCAAAAATAAGATAAAACCTCACAATTTCTATACCAATTCTTAATTAAGAGATAAAAGTCAAGACTATACTAAGTCATAATGAGATAAAAAGTCACAATGAAAAAGTCAAAATGACATAAAATGGAAATTTGAGATAAAAGTTATAATTATGAGATAAACTCATAAATAAGAATAATTCTAAATTGACAAGTCAAAATAATGAAATAGCCAAAACTATGAGATACAAAGTCACAATCATGAGATAAAAAGTCAAAATTGTGAGACTGTTACAATTTTGAGATTGTTAAAGCTATGATTGAGATAAAAAGTCATAATTATGACATAAAATGTCAAAATTGAGATAAAAAGTCAAAATTTCTATACTAATTCTTAATTAAGAGAAGTCAAAACTATAAAATACTAAGTCATAATTATCAGATAAAAATGAGAGATAAAAATGAGATGAGGTCAAAATTTGCATCAAATTTGAGATAAAAAAAAAAGTCAAAATTATGAGATACTAAGTCATATGAGACAAACTCAAGATCATGAGATTATCAGTAACAATTATCAGAGACAAAATGTGACCATTTTGAGATGGAAATTGACATAAGTTCACATTTAGAATCATTCTAGATAATACGCATTTTAGAATCAATCTATCATTCAATCAAAAAAACAAACAAACAAAGAAAATCTGGCTCTTGTCCGTAGACACACATGGCATGATTTCCACAAATCCAGCAACTGTCACTCCCAGGACTTCCAGTGTGTCTGTGGCCATTAAAATGAGCCGCATTTGTTCAGATGTGTGTGCATCCGCTTTACAAACATCTGCGTGTTTTGTGTGCAAATATGTGTTTTTGTGCGCATCCTGGAGCCCTGATGAGAATCAGCCAAAACAAGCCCACAGTGTGTGTTTGTGTGCCGATGCTATCAGGAGCGTGTGACAGCCCATCAATAACTGAAGACCTCTGAGGATGAAGATGTGCTGCTGCTGGAAGCAGGAAAATGGATGTTAACTATTTATTCCCGAGCTTTCTCTCCGCTGCTTCCCTCTTTATCTCACCGCAGGATCCTGAGCCATTTCTCTCTCTCTTTGACTTATTTCAGACCATTATGTTTCTGTTTACGCGTCTCCACGGAAGAATATTCATCCCAGAGCTGTCTAAATCTCACCAAACCTGTCAAAAACACATCCAGGTTGTATTTTGCCCAAAAAGTCTTAAATGTCTAAATCTGCTTTCCTATATATAGTTTTATATTTTATAAAATAAATAAATAAAATAAGAAATAATTATAAAACATGTTTTTAAATTGAAAAAATATATTTAAAAAAATATATATAAAAAATAAAAATAGTTCTCCTAACCGTTTCTTTTGATTTTGAGAAGCTACAACCAGGTTTTGTCGACATGAAGTAAATCTTTTATTGATGGTAAACTTTCAATGACTCTGTGCCGCAGCAGTTTGCACACAGACATTCATGCTGTTCATCACACAGACTCTAGTTTCCAGGTCCTTAACTTTGAGTTTTCCCAACAAAAAGCCCAAAAAAAAGTTACAATTACCCCCGAGTCTTTTGTGATGTAATAGTCCTCACAGACGCTGTGTGGCTCGTCCCATTTCCTTATCTCCAGGGACGAATCTCACTTTGGCTGAACGCTGCACAAAGCGACTCCCTGAAAAGAGGTAAAAGGCTCGCGCTCAAACTGATCTTCCCCATTTATCTCCCATTCTCTTTAAACGACAGGAAAAATCTTCTCTCCAGCTGTAATCTTTCTCAGCACACCGACAACAAAAGATCACAACTCCAGCTCTCAACACATTAATACTAGCTGACCACGAGTGCACGGGGAGATCTGGGTAAAAGCTCGCCTTTTTCACCGACCGAGAATCAACATGCTGTTCCTAAATCTCACAAAACACCACAGGCTGTGTTCACAATGAACTACTGGCTTACTGCTCACTGCGCAATTTACACTCTACCAGTGTTATTTTTGTCTCACTGAAATACTATTATAGCTTTCTGATCATTACATCACTGAAATTACTTGTATTTATTAGAAAAAAAAAATCCCTAAAAAAGATAATAATAAAAAAATAAAAAATAGTGAGATACAAAGTCAATATTATGAGATACTAAGTCATAAATATAAGAAAATGTCAAAATCATGAGGTTCTAAGTCATAATTTTGAGATAAAAAGTCACAATGATGACATAAATTGTCAAAACTGAGATAAAGTCAAAATTTCTATACTAATTCTTAATTAAGAGATGAGTCAAAACTATAAAATACTAAGTCATAATTATCAGATAAAATCCCAATGAGAAAGTCAAACTTGAAATTGACATACAAAGTCAAAATTATGATAAGCTATAATTATGAGAGAAACTCAAGATTATGAGATACTAAGTCCTAAATATGACAAAGTCAAATTATATTAATGATATTATGATATTAAGTCATGAGATAAAAAGTCAAAATTGTGCGATATTAAACTATAATTGAAATAAAAAGTCACATTTATGACATAAAATGTCAAAATTTCAATACTAATTTTTATTAAGAGACAAGTCAAAACTAAGTCATGATTATCAGATAGTCACAATGAGAAAACCAAAATTATGTCAAATATACTTCGACATAAAAAGTCAAAATTAAGAGACAAGTCATAATTATGAAATGAACCTAAGATTATAGTTGAAATTACAACAAAAATCAAAATAATCATAATAAATCAATAATACTGTCATATTCGCAAGATTGTTATAATTGTAAACAATTTGTATAATTGTTCAATTTGTTATAATTATAAACAATTATTAAACAATTATAAAAGTTATAATTGAGATTAAACGTCACAATTATGATATAAAATGTCACAATTATGAGATAAATAGACAAAATTGCAATACTTGAGAAATAAAAGTGAAAAAATATAAGATACTAAGTCATAATTATCAGATAAAAGTTACAATAAGATGAAGTCAAAATGAAGTCATACTATGAGGAGATACTAAGTCAAAATAATGAAATAAACTCAAGACTCTGAGATCATTAGTAATAATTATGACATAAAAAGGTAAAAATCTGTTTAATCAGTTTTTATTTTTTATATTTTCTGTTTTCATTTTAGTTCTAGTTTTAGTGAAGTGTGCTTTTGTCATATTTATTTATTATTCTATCTATATAATGTTTATTTCCATTTTAGTTTTAGTTATTTTAGTGCATCACATTTTATAGTGCATCAGAGTTATAGAGTAGTATGCTTTTATGCGGTTGAGAACACAACCACAGAAATCTTTCACAGATGAACTGATGTGAGATCAGCGATACCTCAAATGACAGAGACAAATCTCTTCTTTTAGAGATCAGCACGCAAGACTTTACCTTACAGTAACAGCTTCAACTGAGCCGCTGTGCATTATTGATGAATTAATGGCCATTTGACGACATTGTGAGGTTTTTGAGAGGCTAAGTGATTCGGTTTAAGCCCGTGGCAATGCAGCGGGTTTCCTTACTTTTCCATCCGCAGTCGTGTAGACTCGAGGGGATGGTAATGTCCCGGTTCGCTGAAAACCTCCCGTGAGCCTCCAGATGCTTCTGCTGCATATCACTATATCGGCATAGGGAGGATTTTTGCCAGCTTTATAGTTATTACTCCACCCGCACCTGAATTTCCCACAATCCAAATTTTTAATACTGTTGATTCTTTTAGATTATTTCATAGAGAAACGGATAAGAGGGGAAAAGGCCATCTGCAAATAAACTACCTACTGCACACTGCATTTGTTCAATGAAACACCGTACATACAATTTAAAATTGTTTACCGGTCAACGAAAATAAATGAAATAAATCATTAAGACTTCACTTTAAGAATTTTCACTATTCATATTTTAAGAATAGGTTAATTTTTAGTTCATAAGTGTGAATTAATTGAGTGTGGATATTAAATAAAATTTTAAATAATATTTTATAGACAAATAATAAGATTTTATACAAAATATATTTTTTAAATATTTAAAATAAATACAACACAATTTGTATTAATTCTTTTAGTAGCTAAATATATTCATCAAATATATAAATTAAATAAACATTTCAACAGGTGAATTTAAACACTGATTTTTATTTTAATATCATGTAATGTTTCTAGAAAATGCTCCTATGTTGTGAATAAAGACATTTATGAGTGATTCATGTTGGGGAAAATAATGAACTATTGAACAGCATTTATTTTATTTTATTTTATTTTATTTTTATTATGATTCTGTTTATGTGTCTCCCTGTAATCATATTCATCCCTTAAGCCAAGAACATGATTTGTTTTCCTTTCTTTTTTTGGTTTAAACAAAAAATAAATAAATAAATAAATAAACAGAAAATTACATATAAAAATATTTTACAATACATTATTATTATTATTATTATTATTATTATTATTATTATAAATAAGCTGAATAAATAAGCTTTTTTTTTATTGATGCATGGTTAAACAATAGGACAATATTTGAAAATCTGGAATCTGAGGATGAAAAAAATCCAAATATTGAAAAAATTGCTTTTAAAGTTGTGCAAATGAAGATCTTAGCGACGCATATTATAAATCAAAAATTGAGTTTTGATATATTTACAGTAGAAAATTTACAAAATATCTTAATGGAACATGATCTTTTCTTAATATATATATGATTTTTGGCATAAAAGAAAAATCGCTAATTTTGACCCACACAATGAATTGCTGGCTATTGCTAAAAAATATACCCGTGCGACTTATTAATTTCAATTCTGGATTATGTTACTACAGTTTAAATTCAATTCAGGAATTGATTCAATTATCAATTCAGTTCTAACTGACGTACAGACCTGATGCTGGAATACTGAAATACTAAACCAAAAAAACAGCCACAGATGCGTTCAGATGTGAATTGCTTGATGGCTTATGGAATCAGTAAACCAATCAGTTCACATGAATCAATTCAGGACATTTTCAAACATTAAAGGCACCCAAGAACTGTGTTACACAACAAGACGAGCTGTCAGCCTGTCAAATCAGAACAGAATCGAATCCTGTGGGAAACCAGCAGCAATGCAGAACCCGTCAGATACGGTCACAGCTATTACAGCGACGACATGGAGCGCCGTCAATATTTCAGCACACATGTGAGTTTAATTAGATGAGAATGTAATTGGATTTGCTCAGATGTACTCCTCAAATGAACATATCAAAGATTTAAGCACACATAAAACGCCTCGGCCAGCTTCGCCACGACCGTTTCCATTATTACTCCAATTCTGTTGTGAAAAAGTAATGAAGCATTGAAGATCATCCGCTGTTCTATTGAAACCAAAGCCTCATGGGATACTTGGTCCTCAAGCGTCTTTGAAGTGTCCTTCTGTCTGGACGAACCCGTTTCCTTATCGCCACCCGTCTGCTTATCAGCCTTCACCCAAACATCGATTCTGAATCAATGAGCTGCCGCCAATATATCCCATCATTACTATCTCCTGAAAAACTCCAAACGACTCCGAGAACGATCTGAGGCAGAATATTGTTTTGAAAAAACCTAAAACGGCTTTTTATGACAAGGGCAAGGGGACGTATATTCTTTCATGAACCCATTAGAGCAAACCAAAGGAGAAACTCAAGGACGTTTTTATTCCAACCAGCTAAATACTTTGATAGAAGTTATTAAATCAAATAACCAGAGCTGAAATCACCAGATCTGCACCATTGTGCAATTTGTGTAATCTGATTTGCAGGAGAGCATTGCTTTGATAAAAACCTGCATTTATGCACCTAAAACAGAAGCTTTTATAAAAAGGAAAAGTGGACGCATATTCTTACATGAACCCATTAGAGGGAACACCAAACAAAAAAAGTCAAGTCCAAACAGCAAAATACTTTTTCTAGAAGTTATTAAATCAATTAAATCAAATAACCTGAGCTGAACTCACATTAAACCATTTCAATAATGTCACACGTAGTATCGACTCAACACTGACAACAAGCAAATTTCACAATTAATTAAATGAAAAGTAACACTTTGAATTAAATATACAATGTTGAAGTAGAAAGAGTGTTTTTTTGTTTCTTTGTTTTGGGGGGGTGTTTCGGGACAAATGTCATGTGGTGCGACCATGATTTATATTAAATTTAATTCCTTAACAAGCTTAATTTTTTTTTAGATGTTCTCAGTAATCAAAGTGTTTAGAAAAAGTGCATTTATTTTGAGTTTTTGTAAATAATGATCTCATGTTTTTGTTTTAGGATTTCAGAGTTGCCTTCTTAAATGTAGTTAGCAGACTTATTTTTTCATGTAAATTGCATAAAAATGCTTTCAAAATACCATTCACTTAAGCATGTTGTAGCAGTGATTCATATTTCAACCACAAAAATGAGATATTTTATTTTTATTTTAATACAGTTATTCCTATTATTGGTTGCACCACATGACGAGTGGTCGCTCCAAATGACGCAAAGGCCTTATATCATTAAAAATCTATTTAAAGAGACGTGTGAAAAGTGCAGCACATGGCATTAGATGAAGGCATTTCTTTAGCCCCACTTACTTAAACTTAATAAAGTATTTTATGTATATAAACCATCAGTTGAACATACAAACACAACAATCTGCCAATCTGGGACATATATCTATAATGGAAAACACTCTGCAGTGGTTGTGCCACGATATTTGGTCGCACCACATGATATTTCAAATTTAGTTTAAATTTACAAGCACGGAATTTGCCACCTAAACAAAACAAGCTAGCTTCCCACAAAAGGTCACTATGAAATGTATTATAAAAATAAATACTTGTAGAAATAACTTAATATTCATTGTTTTTTTGAGGTCATACCACATGATATCAAAATGTGATAACATAACAGCTGTTAAAAAGGTTACAAACCTGCTTGAAGATTCCATGGGTCACTGGCAAATTGCTATATGATGCAAAGTCCTATCTTTGAATGAATTTCAACATAAAAGTCCAAAATTGGCAGTTTCTTGATGGTTGCACCGCATGATATTTCATAAAATGACTGGACAAAGTTTGTTTGTATATTATGATGGAAATATAAATACAAACTCTTGGCAATTTTAGACAGGATTACAAAACACTTTGGAAATCATGCCAAATAGTGCAAAAAATATTCAGAATAAATTCAGGGTAATTTCAAAAAAAGTTTCCAAAACAACAGTTATGGCCTGACGGTCGCATCACATGATATTTTGACACTTTGAAAAACAGAAAAATTACAACAACTAATCTTTTTTGAAAAGTTAAAGTGGGTTCATACATAAGAGAGGTACTTCATGAATATGCCATTATTTTAATGCATTTAAACCAAATTTTAACTGAAAATAATGCAATCTTACAGAAAATGTAGGCGTCATGTCATTGACCCATATAGTAAATTAAAAGAAAGCCACAATTATGACATAAAATGTCAAAAATTAGATAAAAAGTCAATTTCTATACCATTTTTTAATTAAGAGATAAAAAGTCATAACTATAAAATATAAACTCATAATTATCAGATAAAAAGTCACAATTATAAGACACTAAGATAAACTCAAGATTATGAGATCATTAGTGATAATGATGAGATTTAAAAAAATGTGGCAATTTTGAGATTAAAATTGTCTACAGGAAAAAAAAAAAAAAAGTATTTTCTTGTAAAACATACTCCAATCATTTTAATTTACAATTTTGAAAAATATTTTTTAGCATATATAAATGTAGATTTTTTATTTTTGTAAAATTAAAAGAAAGTCACAATTATGACATAAAATGTCAAAAATTAGATAAAAAGTCAATTTCTATACCATTTTTTAATTAAGAGATAAAAAGTCATAACTATAAAATATAAACTCATAATTATCAGATAAAAAGTCACAATTATAAGACACTAAGATAAACTCAAGATTATGAGATCATTAGTGATAATGATGAGATTTAAAAAAATGTGGCAATTTTGAGATTAAAATTGTCTACAGGAAAAAAGTATTTTCTTGTAAAACATACTCCAATCATTTTAATTTACAATTTTGAAAAATATTTTTTAGCATATATAAATGTAGATTTTTTTTTTGTTGTAAAATTAAAAGAAAGTCACAATTATGACATAAAACGACAAAATTGAGATAAAATGTTAATTTCTATACCAATTCTTAATTAAGAAATAAAAAGTCAAAACTATAAAATACATTAATGACAGTGATAGTAAAATCACTTACACATGTTTTACTATCTTTAAATAAACATTGTGATATCATATATATCAGCTATTCTGCTCTCTAAGATATCTGCCATCAAAAAAATTCATAGTCATTTTTGGGTCATTTGTGCTGGAAGCAGATATGAGTTATGTCTGATCAATGCGGGTCTGTCGGAAAGCAATCGAGCGATTTGCAAACGGCAGAAAGTCGCCTGCCAACACTTCCATCAAAGCCGAGCGAACTTCCATTGATGACGCAGAGCTCCTGCCAAACACACTTTCATTTCATTTCCCACCTGCCCTAATATCGATGTTAAAGAACTCTTTACGAGATAAAGTTGGCATCGTTAAAGTCCAAAAACCACACTGGAGAGTTCAGCGCGAGCCGGCGGGTAGAGGACGGACGGGCGGCTGACGAGGCGAGCGGTCGAGGCCATTATCGGAGCCTTCAAAACGCCCGGACACTTAAAGAGCCTTTTTATACATCCACTGCAAAGTTTAAGCTCAAATGATGGAGGGAAGCAGTAAAAAAGGCACTTAACAGGGTAATGTGCAATCTTTGGGGATAAAAGCTAACCTTTCTTACTCCTGGGAAGCAAAATTACAGTGGAGGAGTATAAATTCTTGACAGGGAATGGTATTAAAGTCTGTACGGACAAGCTTGTTGACCACTTGATAGATTGAATTATTAAAAGCCATCGTCAAAGTCCTTGCTGCACCTTTATTAACCCTGAATGTATTTCACGTTCAATTCATGAGTTTGAATGTAATGAATATGTTCGACCACCATGGCAAATATTCGTATATTAAATACAATTTAAAATAAAAATACAATGCAATATTTTTTAAAATGTAATTTTATATAAAAACTCAAAATTACATTTCTGAGTTATGTTACCTCAATTTAAATTTAATTTAAAAACTCAGGAATTGAATCAATGATAAATTTTATATTATATATATATATATATTTTTAATTATTATTTAAAAATACTATTCAAATCAAAAGTAATTTGATTTGCAGCAGAACATTCTTATATGAACCCAATTCTAAATTAATACAAACCTAACCTGGAATACTGAACTAAAAATAAAATAAAATAAAATAAACATGTTATATATTATATTTTTATTTTAAAATATTATTCAAACACAATATAATTCATTAATTATTATACTATTTAAATATGTTTATAGAATATATTATTTCAATTAAATCATTTTAATCAGTGGCATTTTAAATATGGATTGACTAAAGTTAGAAAAAAAAAAAAAAAAAGACTACAATTAAATATTCAAAATTAAAAACTCAATATTACAATTCTTAGTTATGTTACCTCAATTCAAATTCAACTCAAACTCAGGAACTGAAACAATTATAAATGTAATTCTAAACGAGGTACATACCTGATACTGGAATACTGAACCAAAAATAAAATAAAATAAAATAAAATAAAATAAATCTTCTTGACCATTTTGTTTGGCTGAATTATTAAAAGCCATCATTAATGTCTTTGCTGCTTCTTTATTAACCCTGAATGTATTTCACTCAGTTTAAAACCTGACAAGATCAAAACCAGTATAGCCTGAATCCTGAAACAAACTTTCAGTGAACACTCAAAAAGACAGTCTTAATCATTCTGAAACAATTTACAGCATTAGCAGAGGATGAATTTCTTTCATACATACAAAATGGATTAAAATGAACTAAAATACACCTACAGTAAATGAATCAAAATAGAATCAAATCAGAACCAAAGCATTTGACGAGATTTTTGCAGAAATCACATGCACTTCTAAATGAAATGATCATTTTGATGAAGGATTACAAAGACAAACATGCTTTAGAATAATTCACACCATACTGCATTCATATTTGCATAACAAATATGCATGGGAAGGGATTTGTTTTGATTTCATTATGATTTATGAAAGATAAAGATATTCAAAGAAGATCCTTCCTAAGCACGGTTCAGTAAAAGCGAGACTTACTATCTTCAGTACTTTCAGTGATGGGAAACGTACAGTAAAATCTTCTTAAAAGAGATGTGACCTCTTTTCAAGAGTTATTTCTCAAATCCAATTTACGGCACAATATAGACTAACCCACTTTCACTTCTGCTTTCTATCTCACACTTACAGCCAAATATGCACTTACTCACGGACAACATGAAGCTGGAAGCAGATAGAAAGATGCGCCTCGAATTAGACGACGGAGACGCACTCCTTTTTGTTTGTTTCTTTCCATGCAATAAGCCGCGACCCCTCGAGTTCCCTGATCAGTGAACATGGGCGGCTGTACGTGTCGCTCACTCATAACCCTCCGTGATTTATGAACAGCCAAATCACTCAACGTCAAGCCGAGAACAAACACATCTAAAACACATTATCTCAGATCCGACTCATTCGTCTTCATTTTTCATTGGCTCATTTTTTACCGAGTTCACTCAACGCATCGCCGACAACAGATGAGAGTAAATGTTGTTGTGTTCTTCAGGAAGTCATCGTTAGGCCACGCTATGATGTGAATAATAAGTGAACAAGCGCTGACTTACCTATGATGGCAATTAAGACGAGCACCGAACATGGAAGAGAAAGAGAAAAAGAAGAGAATTAGTGTTACACATTCAAGTCCAAACTCATTTATTTTGCATCAGTCTTAATGAATTTATTCACAACAACAACAGATAAATGCAGCTGAAGACTGACAGCTTCCAGCTAACAGGAAACAATTCTAACATTCTGGCAAGGTTCTCTCAAAGTTATGAACAAACATTATTCCAATAACGTCAATAGAATGCTGGTTCTATCTGGTACTCAAAAACTTTAGCACAGAACATTTTTATACATCTTTCATGGAATGTTTTTTTTTTTTTTTTTTCTCCTGAAATAATAAACCAAGATAAAATACCTGACAATTAGTGTTTGGTTTCATTTTACGTTAAAATATTGAGAAAACCAGTGAAACATTTTACAGAGGGAAATTCTGTAAATTAAAGTATCAATGAATTATATGAATGCATTTCTTAAGGGAAGCGACTGTCTTCAGAAATGTTTCGATGGGATTTTCTTTTCATCTTTCCTAATAAATCAGTGTTTATAAATTCAGATGCTTTGTTTACAGTAGTTACCTTGGAAACAGCTCGATTTCTGCTGTTCCATAAGCGCCACCTTAGGGCTGTTAACGATTAATCGCATACAAAATAAAAGTTTGAATTTGCCTAATAAACGTGTGTGTACTGTGTGTAATTATTATGCACACAAATTAATGTATATATTTAAGAGAAATATGTTATCTATGTAAAAAAAAATTGTATTTATATATAATATAAATTATATAAAAATTACAAAAAATACATATACTTGTAAATATTTCTTGTATATGTACCTGAATGTGTTTGTATTTATATATACATAATAATTGCACATAGTACACACACGTTTATTAGGCAAACTCAAACTTTTATTTTGTATGCGATTAATCACGATTAATCGTTGACAGCCCTACGCCACCTGCTGTCACGCAGTGGATTTACATTTTCATTCAGCCTGTCTGCTGTTTTCGTTCTAACCAATGCAAAAATCATACTGAATTTTTATACACAGTTACAAATTTTACCTAGTTGGTTGATGGAAAGTAAGCTAAGTGCATTCTAAAAATCTTAATTTAGATAATAAGGTATCTAGAATTATTAACCGAGCAAATAAAATACCTAAAATCATTCATAATTTTAACTCGTATCTCTTTTCTTAAAGATGGTTTTAGGTCTGAAAAGTGAGGTGAATTATTTTAACTTTTCTGTCAAACTCATTTTAAATGTATTACATGTTAGTAGATAATGTTGTTTTTGTTTGTTTGTTTGTTTAAATCTGGCCATTGTTGCTGTTAATTCCATTATTTTAATGTTTCTGTTGTTCTTACATTTACTGCAAACTTAACTTTTTTTTTTTTTTTTTTTTTGTTAAAAAAAAAAAAATTAAAAAGTCATTAAAAAAATGTAAATGTTAAAATAGAAGGTCCCCTGGAAAAAAAGTTATATTTCAAATGTTACTGCGTGTTTCACGGAACATTCAAAAGTAACGATTCTATAACGTTTGCAAACTGATACAATGGAATGTTCCTGTAACATTCACGTTATTACTGTAACATTTAAAAAAAACTAGACATTTTGAAATGTTCAAAAATGATGTTTTCATAACTTAATGGGAATATTAGCAAAAGCTTTTTTAAAAGTAGGGCTAGGTATTGGGACAAATGTCATAATTCAATTTGATTTTGACTCAAGTTTGTGAATCAATCAATCAATCAATCAATTAATCAATTAACTCAGTTTTAGTAAGCAGATAAGTAACGTTTGTGTAATTTAATAAGTCATACATATTAAAATAGCAGCCTCAGCCCAATCAGAAGTACTGGTACTTACATAGAAACCTATACATCTGAGCCTGGTAAAAATGCATTTTTTGAAGAAAGACGTCAGATGGATTTAGCTGGTTTTGCATCTGAACTCCTCATATATATATCTGAGGAGTTCAGATGCAAAACCAGCTAAATCCATCTGACGTATATATATATATTATATATATATATAATATATATATATATATATATTATATATATATATATATATATATATGCATATAGAGATAGATAGATAGATAGATCTATCAAAATCAATGATGGATTTATTCAATATAATATAATGTATATTATCATCATTATATTTCATAAAGGTATCATATAATCTAATAATAATATAATACACTGCATATACTTATCAAAATGCTCCTTTTTATGGAGTTATTTATTTAGCTGACTATGAAGTTAAAGGACACTGAATGTGACATTATGTGACATTATTGTTTACAAGCTGTTTTATAGACATCTTTCCACAGTTTAAAATCGAGAAACCCAGCCATGCTTAAAACATATTTTTGCTAGCTACAGAAAATGCCTCAGATAAGTTTAAATAGACCAATAAACTTTTCAACTTTTAAATAGACCAATAAACTAAAATTTTACTCACACAAATAAAGAATTTACTGCTAACATCCTTAATTATAATTGCCTGAACAACACCATGCTATAAACTCTCTAAATTAATGAGAAAGTTTAGTAGTTTAAAGCTGATTCTCCAAATACAGTCTATATTTATCACCACAAGGACCGCAGTAACAGTCCAATCCATTACAAGCATTAAAACAAGGAAAATGTTTTAATGCATGTTTATGCATCATCTCTTAAGAGTCTCTAAAGTAAATTCACATTCTTAGAACAATTATGGCATTTACATAAGGACACACACTACATTACAGAATGCATGTATTTAATGACACACATTAAGCAATTTCTAAAATAACTGCAATCTAGCTGGATATCTGAAGGAAATGCATGTCATTCAGTCTAATATTATAGTATTTCACATAAAAGGCTGTATTAGTTTACATATCATTTGTACAAATGAATGTATGAATTATTAAATTACACAAACGTTATTTATGTGCTTACTAAAATTTCATGAAAAAAAAAAAATAATTAATATATATATATATATATATATATATATATATATATATATATATATTTTTTTTTTTTTTTTTTTTTTAACATATATATATAAACTCATTTAAACCTCAACAGTGATTAATACACAAAAGCATTATCTACCCTAATAAAAAAAAAAAAAATAATAATAATAATAATAATAATGACCATCTGCGCTATTCAGGCTTGTTGCATGCCTATTAATCAAATAAATAAATACACAAGCATAAAACATTGATTTGTGTTAAGACTTTGCTTGCTTGATTCTTGAATGTGCAATCATGGGATTTTGCATTGAATTATTTTCTATATATTTGCAAATAACTGACATTTTGAATTGAATATGCATATACAACTGAACAGCAACACACACAAACATGTTTCAATGTATGCACGTTAAACCTGCTGAACCTTAAGAGAAACGATGAACTTCTTCACCCGCCGTCTTGTTAATCAGAGTTCAGGAGCTTTAAAGTTGATGCCTACAAAAATATTTCTCAGAAAGTGCCGCTAACCACTAAAATGTCACTAATCTCACTGCATTAGAATCGTCAAATCTAGGTAACCGCTCTACTCTCACCACTTTTCACTCCATAAAAGCATCACATTTGTCCGCATTCTCCAGCAGCTAATATCACCGCAGCGCACGCCGACTTCATCTCCCCTTTATCTCAGAGACGAGGGCCGCACTTAAGCGAGGGGTTATTAGCACACTTTTCCGGCAAGTGCGATCTAACAGTCGGAAAGATCTAGAAAAGCCTTTTAGAAGCACAAAACATGAACTTCTTTTTGTGAGGGCTGGCAGTAATCATACTTTGAGTGTCTAATGGAGTTTTAGCTTGAATAACCGGTCAAGTGGCTATGAAGTGTGATTTAGGCAAGTACATTTTGTTTAAATGGGAAGAATTTTACTGAGGAGAAAATAATTTGGAGCAGAACGGCAGATAAATTACTCTCAGATAATTAATTTGGCATTAACAAACACTGCTAGACCAGAATGTGATGCAACAGGCCAAAAAAAAAACGACCATTATGTTCTGGTAATAACAGCTGGTACTAGGGATAACAGGAAGGAACTACTTAAAAATAAATAAATAAATAAATACATTTATTTAAAAAAAAAAAAAAATTAAAAAAAAATTAAAATAAAAACATAAGTTATTACTCTAATAGTATGCTTGTATGTGTACCATTACTTCTTTCGTATATTGTTACTTACATACTTCTAATCCATTTTAGTTTATAAAAGTTCACTTTTAAGAATACTCTCAGTAACTAATACTTTTTGTACTTTAGGTATGCTTGTGAGTTTTCTTTAAATTAATATTTATGGTTTACTACTTGTATATCAGAAGTATATAACTAGTAAACTATCAGTATACCAGAAGTTGCCTTGAAGTATAGCTGCAATACTTAAGAAACGCTTTGATGTAATTGGTACTCAAAAATACTCAAAGTTGACTACTCTTACAATGTATTACTACTACTTATCTACCCTAAGAAGCATTGAAATACAAGTATACAACACACACAGTATACTTAGAACATGCTGTAGTATACTACTAGAACATTGATATTAGTATACTAATCAAAGTATACTTGGAAAATATACTTGAACTTTAGTTCTTAAATATACTAACAGTATATACATTGTATATAACAGTAAGTTAACTTGTAGTATTGTTGTGATACCAAAGAAATAATTAGATGTTAACTGCATACTTAAAATTTGTACATTTAAAATACACTTAAATGTTTACTTTTATAGACTAAAACTTTAGTCCCATGAAGTACTGAAATAATACACGCAAGCTCACTACTAATACATTGCTATTAGTATACTACAAAAAGTTTATACTTGGAAAATATACTTGAACTTGGCTTAATAAACTAACAGTATACATAAAGTTAACTGTAGTATTGTAGCAATATTAAAGAAACATTTAGATGTCAAACAACATTCCTAAGAGGTTCTTCTATAAGAAAATATTGAAAGTATACTTAAACTTAGCTTAAGTTAACTTAATAAACTAATGGCATATATAATGTTGATTTGTACTGTTGTAACACTAAAGAATTACTGCAAATTTTACATTTAAAATATACTTGTATAGACTAAAAGTGGGCCAGTTTTAAATAAGGACAAAAAAAAAATACACATAAGTACACTACTAGCATGTTGAAATTAGCATACTACATAAACTATACTTGGAAAATCTACTTGAACTTAGCTTAGATTTACTTCAAAAACTAACAGTGTATGTAAAGTAAACTTGCAGTATTGTTGCAATATTAAAGAAACGTTTAGATGTCAAATGTGTACTCAAAATTTGCACTTAAAATACACATAAATGTTTACTTTCATAGACAAAAAGTAGGCATATTTAATCCTAAGAGGTTCTGCTATAAGAAGTGTACTACTAGTACACTGATATCAGTACACTACATGAAGTATACACTGAAAATATACTTGAACTTAGCTCAAGTTAACTGTAATGGTATACATAAAGTTGATTTGTACTGTTGTAATACTGAAGAATCACTGCAAATTTTACACTTAAAATACGCTTAAATGTTTACTAAAAGTGAGCACATTTTAAGGAAACTATAATAGGAAAATATACTTGAACTTAGCTTAGACTTACTTCAAAAACTAACAATATATGTAAAGTACACTGGTAGTATTCAGAATCAGAATAGCTTTATTGCCAAGTATGCTTACGCATACAAGGAATTTGTTTTGCTGTCACAGGCTTTCAGTGCACAGAGACGACAACAACAACACAGAGAAAATAATATAAGTTGAGAATAAAAAAATATGCATATGTAAATATAAATAGACAAAAATTGCAATATAAGATTTAAGAAAATAAATTGCATATACAGTTGTGCTACAGATGACAGAAAAAGAACAGAATAGAATAGAATAGAATAGAATAGAATAGAATAGAATAGAATAGAATAGAATAGAATGAGATGTTGGGATGAGATGTAGGTGGTAACAAATAAATATAAGGTTATTGCACATATTTTTATTGCACAATGGCGGCGGGGGGGGGGGGGGGGGTCTGGAACATTTAACTGTTCATAAGGTAAATAAACTTGAACTTAGCTTAGATTTACTTCAAAAACTAACAATATATGTAAAGTACACTTGTAGTATTGTTGCAACATTAAAGAAACATTTAGATGCCAAATGTGTACTCAAAATACTTTACACTTAAAATACACTTACATGTTTATGTTTATGGCAAAAAGTAAGCAGATTTAGTCTTAAGAGGTTTTGGAATAATACACATACAAGTACACTACTAGTACATTGATATTAGTACACTACATAAAGTATACATGGGAAAATATACTTAAACTTAGCTTATGTTAATTAAAAGTAAAGGCATACATAAAGTTGATTTATACTGTTGTAACACTAAAGAATCACTGCAAATTTTACACTTATAATACGTTTAAATGTTTACTTATATAGGCTAAAAGTGGTCCAGTTTTATATAAGGAAAAATACACATACAAAAGTACACAACTAGTATGTTGAAATTAGCATACTAGATAAACTATACTTGGAAAATATACTTGAACTTAGCTTAGATTTACTTCAAAAACTAACAGTATACACAGAGTTAAGTTGCAGTATTTTTGCTATATTAAAGAAACATTTAGATGTGAAATTTGTACTCAAAAAAAAAAAAAAAAAAACTTAAAATACACTTAAATGTGTACTTTTATAGACTAAAAGTAGGTAGATTTAGTTCCAAGAAATTTTGACTTGACTAGTACATTGATATTAGTACACTACATAAAGTATACATGGAAAAATACATAAACTTAGCTTAACTTAACTTTAAGTAATGGCACACAAAGTTGATTTGTTCTGTAATACTAAAGAATACTAAATACTAAAGAAACACTGCAAAGTTTACACTCGAAATACATTTACATGTCTACTTTTATAGGCTAAAAGTGGGCCAGTTTTAAGTAAGGAAAAAAATACACATACAAGTACACTACTAATATGTTGAAATTAGCATACTACATAAACTATACTTAGAAAATATACTTGAACTTCACTTAATTAAATTAACTTAACATATAATACATTTTATTTTTTAAAGCTAGGCAAATCTGAGCACAGTTTGAGATCTCTTAAGAAATTTCCCAAGAGAATCCTTTGCTCTCCATGTAATCTTCTTGCTGTCTAGGAGAAACATTAAACTGAGATTGTGTTTGTGATTTTCTCTCCCAGAGGATGCTGCATACTAGAATCCAAAGCACAACATATATGAAAAGTCCATGTTTCACGATTCGCTTTGGGATAATTTTAGTCACCTTCCGCTCTACCGTCTCTAACGAAGCATTTTTAATGAATGCACGGAGCTAAAGAGACACGAGTAGTAAGGTAAGCTAGCGTGCGTTACCCATCATCACAGGCGTTTGTGTGCGAGCGCTGTAGTCGCTGTAGACAAATGGGGAAAAGTTGCATGAGCGCATCACCTCAGAGAAGCGATCGCACTCCCTGCCTCGCATGCAAATTACCAACACTGCCGCTATGCAAATAACACAACGCTGTATGCAAATGAAAAGCAGGGAGTGAGTGAATTATGTTCCTTCTCAGGCACAAACCTGATGGAGTGTTGTCTGAATGTTGTTTCAGAGTGCTTTGAACATCACGTTACGGCTTCTCGTAATAACTCGAGGGAATATTATCCAACAAATGTGTGTGTGTGAGCGCGTCTAAGAAAAGACTCAAGTAAGAGTGAGAGAGCATTGATATTAGCATCTTTAGTCCACGTAGATGGACTTCATTTGAGATGCTGATGCTTTTATGCAGTTTTGGAAGTTCAAGCAACTACAAAAAACTAGTTTATGTAACTTGGTTTCTTTTTTAAAATACTTTTTCCAACAAGCAGCGAAGTATTCTGATAAAACTGATACAAGAATCAAATGCACTTTCCTAGAACAAGCACCGACAACCAGCATTTCTGTCTACTTTTCAAGTAAAAATATCCAAGCATCCTTAAAGGAAAAATACTTCAGCCAAAAATAAAAGTTTACTGCAAATGTGCTCATCCTCATGCCATTCAATATGTAGATGAGCTTGTTTCTTAGAGAAACATGTCATTCCATCACTGTCTCACCAATGGATCATCTGCAGTGAATGGGTGCCGTCAAAACAGCTGATAAAAACATCACAATAATCCACAAGTAATCTCCAGTCCATCAGTTAACATCTTGAGAAGACAAAAGCTGAAACAAAACCATCATTAAGAAGTTTGAACTAAAATCAGAGTCCATAATCCATAATAACACTTCCTCCAGTGAAAAAATGGCTCTGGTCTGAATTCAGGAGAGAAATCTGCACAGATCAAGCACCGTTTACAAGCCAAAACAGCTCTAAACAAATGAGTGTGTGCGACGAACAACCGTATAAGTCCAAAAAAACAAAAAATGAGATAACCATGTGACATTAATTGTATGTGTGAACTTTGTATACAGAAACAGTTTGGGGATATTTTCGCGCGACCAAGAGTCCGCATTTTAAACGTTAAAATAGCGTCACGCGGAAAAAACGTTTATGTCCACAAAGAAGAATGGAGATGCCGCTTGCTGTCATGCCCGCTTCGGACATTAAAAGGCAAAACCTCGGCAAAAAAAAGAGAGCCGACATGACCAAATGGAAGGTCAGAGTAAGGAAGGCTTTGAGGGATGCTGGAAAACCATATTTGACTCGAAGAGGAGAACAAAAACCAGGGAAAAATCCACCGAAAGATGTGAGTGGAAGAACCGTATATGTGATGTGATCTCTCTCTCTCTCTCTCTCTCTCTGAACGCGCTGAGGAGCGCTAAACACCGCATAAACACCGCATAAACAGTTAACCTATCAAAATAAACCACATACCATATATAATAAAGCTGTATTCATTCATATTTCCCGCCAGTCCTGTGTAAAGTGCGGCAAGCAGAGTTTATTTGTTTATATATTTATTTATATCGTGAGACGGCGGAGCGCGAGAACAGTTTGAAGTAGTATATACACAGGTGCGCTGCGCCAGCTTTTCTAAATAAACGACAAGGTGCACTATTGGAGCTATCTAAGAAGTGATCAAAGTTCAGAGACTATGCCCATCATGATAAACAACGGAAAACTGTCCTCTTTATTTATTTATTTATATATTGTTTTTTGTTAATAATTCATTGTTATTGCCTGTACTGTAAGAATGTCTATGTATTATACATTGTTCATACTGTATTTTCTGTTTTTAAATAATAATAATAATAATAATAATAAACTTGAAAGAAATGCTTAATATTAACCTGAAGTTTCTGTTACTGTATTAAAACTAAGATAAAGGAATCAGATCTTTAGTGGTTTAAAGTGATATGATGAACTGGAGTTATACTGTTATTCCACACTAACTGGACATATACCGTTCTTACACATTTCAGAAATATAAATCACAATAACTTTTGATTTTTAATACTGACACTGAAAAATGTTATCTCCTTAGAATTGAGAAGCTTTTGTTGTCTATTTTCAAGTAAAATAAAAATATATAATGTTCACAATCCAAATGAAAAAAATCTTATTACTCAAAATTTGAAAATATGGACTTGTATGGTTCTTCGTCTCAAGGCCTCAAATATTTGGCTGGATTTTGATGTGAGAGACAACAGGAGATGGGCTTTTTCCACTGAAGGAAACGTTATTATGGATTATGGACTCTTATTTTAGGTAAAAATGTCTTGATGGATTTGTTTCAGCTTTTGTCTTCTCAATGATGGACTAGAGTGGTGTGGATTACTTGTGGATTATTGTGATGTTTTTATCAGCAGTTTGGACTCTTATTTTGACGGCACCCATTCACTGCAGAGGATCCATTGGTGAGCTAGTAATGGAATGACACATTTCTACAAATCTGATGAAAAAACAAACTCACCCTAATCTTGGATGACCTGAAGGGGAGCACATTTTCAGCAAATTATCATTTTTGGGTGAACCATTTCTTTAAATCGACAAAAATCTGTTGTATCCGTTGACGTTCTTATTCTTCTTCTTCCACGCAAGTCTATGGCAGCCCACAGAACCGCTTGAGGGAAAGTTGTGTAATTTGGCACACTGACAGAGGACAGACTCAACATTAGCCATAGCAAGTTTGAAGTCTCTAACTCTCTAGCGCCACCACTTGTCCAAAGTTTCACTCATTTTATGCTAATAACTTTTGAAACATAAGGTCTAGAAGGAAAATTATGTTTTTATCTGATTCCTTGGCTCATAAGTCAAATGGAGATAAAAAAAAAAAATTAAAAAATCGTAAGGTTTAGTTTTTTCACTATTTTTAATAGTTCGTAAAACCTACTTTTTCGAACTCGTCCTAAACAGTTTGTCTGATTTTCACCAAAATTGGCTCGGATCATCTTCAGACCATGCTGGCAAAAAGTTACAGAATTCAAGTTGATTAGTCAAACCGTTCTCGAATAAATGCACAAACGAATTCTACGAAAATCATGCAAAAATGGATGTGAGGCTATATCTCCACAATGGTTTGGTGTATTGAGACCAAACTTGGTGTGTGTTATAACAAGCATGACCAGAGGCTACCTGCACAGTTTTGGTGCAGTGCCACCTAGTGGTCAGGAGATATGAAAAACTGTTATTTTTGCTTAGAACTTCTGAATGGTTTACCCAATTTTCCCATGTCAGCCATTTTGGGCGTCAACCATTTTGAATTTCGTTGTAAAATGCTATATTTTATGAACGCATTGGCGTATCGTTACGAAACAACTCAGCAGGTGTCTTCAGCACCATGCCCTGAGAGTTTGGAGGCAGCTATAAGTCAGAATGACATTTTGACAAATGCTAATAACTTTTGTTTAAATTAGCCTATTGTAATGAAGGTTTTGGTATATTCCTTGGATAATGGCGAGAACATCGATACCAATTATGCCAAAACTGGCCGCACTTCCTGTCTGCCATTTTGATTAATGTGCAAAACCTACTTTTTTAAACTCCTCCTAGACCGTTGGTCCGATTTTTACCAAATTTGACTCGGATCATCTTTAGACCATGCTGGCAAAAAATGACAGATTTTTTGTCGATATACAAAATTATACAAAATTTTATACAAAAATTTACAAGATTTTGCTTAATGCATCAATGAATTTGCTGGAAAGATGCCAAACTGCATCTAAGGCTGTATCTCTGCAAAGTTTTGACATACTGACACCAAACTTTGTATGTGTCATTGTCACCTCACACTGAACACACCACATCGATGTGGTAACAGCGCCACCTATTGAACAAGAGTGATAAACTATTCATTAACCATTAATTCTGAAATTTTCAAAAATGCTAATAATTATGATTGCATTAGACTATTGTAATGAAACTGGTCTCAAAATATTCATTGGCTCATGCCGACAACATACATACTAATTATGCCATAGTTGGCCAAACTTCCTGTCCGCCATTTTGATTTATGTTGAAAACCTACTTTTTCTAACTCCTCCACGACCGTTTGTCCGATTTTCACCAAAATCAAATCAGATCATCTTCAGACGGTGCTGACACAGAGTTATGGATTTTGTATTGATAGACAAAATTGTTTTTGTATAGCAACACAACAAATTTGAGCCACAATGCCAAAATGATTGAGGCTGTATCTCTGCAAGGCTTTGACATATTAACACCAAACTTTGTGTGTGTCATTGTCACCTCACACTGAACACACCACATTGATTTTATAACAGCGCCACCTATTGGTCAAACGTGCTAACCAATTAAATCCTACTACTAGTGGTTGTTTTTATGATTTTTCACCCATTTTGACTAAAATAATTTTAAAATGGCTTCAATTACTCACTGCTTCAGTTGCTCCGATGCTTTCCGCTTTCTGCTTTGCTTGCCTACTGCTTTGCCCTGTAATTGCTGCTTGCAGCTATATTAATATTTATTATTAATAAAACTTGAAATTAGTATTGTGTATTGTTGCATTTACAGACTTAATTTATTTCTCAGTTTTTAACAGCTATTTTTGCAGTTTATGTCTTGACCACTGAAGCATTTGCATTAAGTATTAAGTGCGTGTTATGTAATAGTTTATGCAAGACGTTGGCTTTAGTGTGATTATTTGAGTATCCCCACTGAAACCCTGCAATAAAATATTCTAAATATAAGAGAGCAATCATCGAGGTCAAAGTTCAAATGCATCTTTTCTCGTAAATATAATCTGTACTGCGTCTGCGAAATCTCCCATGAAAAATTAATGTGTGAAATGACTTGAAACAGATTATAAGCTTCCCCATCTTCAGCAGAGAGGGGAACATAAGGCGGCCCCTCTCTCGTATCCCACGCTGCTCTTGTTCAGAGATGAGCTCTGGCTATTTAATTACTGTAATGAGCTCATTTCTGACAGCATCTTAAAATCACACGTGTGGCTAATTATCACAGCTCAGGTCTTCATTTAAACTCGCGTTATATGTGCATTCGTTATTGTGTTCTGTTTTATTCTTTTGTCACAGCTTCATATTTATAGAGTTACTAAACTTTATCATCTTATTTTTATTTATTTATTTATTTATTTATTTTTTGCGTTCGTGAAATCTTACAAATTAAAATAAAACAGAAAAACGAACTCCTACAAAATGTAAAAAGTGTAACTGTATTTATATATAAAACATTTTTCTAAAGGGTCAGAAATATAAAAAATAAATATGAAAAATTGTTTAATTTTATTTTATTTCAAATACATTTTCTAAACATGTCTGATGTTTAGATGTTTATGATGTTTTTTTATAGTAAATGAATAAATAATTTATAGTAAATATATAATAGTTTATAGTAAATAAATAATTTGACACAAAATCTATTCAAAATTGATTAAAAAAATGTTTATAAAAGAGAAAAAACAAACTCCCACAAAATATTAATAAAACTATAATAGTATCTATATATATAAAACGTTCTTGTAAGGGGTCAGAAATATAAATGTTAAATTTAAAAATAATTTTATTTTATTTTATGTTAATAACACTTCTGAAATGTATATGATGTCTACAAATTTTTGTAGTAAATAGTCATTAATATATAGTAAATATATAATAGTTTATAGTAAATAAATAATTTTACACAAAATGTATTCAAAATTGATTAAAAAAAAGAAAGAAAAACAAACTCCTACAAAATATTGATCAAAAGTGTAAAAGTATCTATTTATATAAATCATTTTTGTAAAGGGTCACAAATATAAAATTCAAAAATGATTAAAAAACATTTTTTAAAACAAGACATTTGCACTTGTAGGACACAGTTATTGGCATATGCTGATGAATCTGCTCACGATTTTCTATCTGTGATT
>CM070007.1:40519103-40554103 GCA_036247105.1 Cirrhinus mrigala | reverse complement strand
AATTCAGCTGTAAACAATGTCTTACAATTTTCTCTTGAATAAATAATTTCATTTATTTGTTTATTTATTTATTTACCTGCTTATCATTTTTATTTTTTTCCCCCACAGGTTTCTCATTCAAAGCTCATTACATACAGCTGTAAACAATGTCTCACAATTTTCTCTTGATTAAATATTTATTTATTTATTTGTATTATTATTTTATCCTCACAGGTTTCTCTTTCAAAGCTCAATTAATTGAGCTGTAAACAATTTCTCACAATTTTTTCTTTAATAAATAAATATATATATATTTTTTTTTTTATTTATCCCCCCCACCCCACCCAATGTTTTTACATACTACATGTAAAATAATTATTCTGTAATTTATATTATTAATTATATATATATATATATATATATATATATATATATATATTTTTTTTTTTTTTTTTTTTTTAAACAGGAAACATTTCTCCGAGTTGCTTCTCACAAATATTTTCATTTCATTAAAGTACAAACCATGTCTTAGAATTTTCAGAAACCGATATATTACTTCAACTTTAATAATTGTGTTTACAAATTGCATATTTATATGAAAATATATAATCATTTTTTTTATTAAACTATTAAATATTTTTTTTAAAACCCTATTTAATTGTAGCATATCTGTCTGAATTCCCCTTCAGGAATCAAACACGTCTCATCGTATCTGTTTGAGGTGAAGTCGCTCAGAGGCCGGGAGAAGTTCAGCGCAGGTCTGGAGGCCACGTCTGGCTTTACTTCACCGTGTCTCTCGCTCATTTACCTGACTTCATATGTCAGCTCCGACTGTCACACGCGTCATGTCTCATCACACATCAACAGGTGAGGAGAAAAATAACACAACTGACTCATAACTCATCTTCAGCTTCAAACTGAATACTTATGCAGCTATATCATGAACAATTCCAAGCATTAAAGTTAAACTGAGCACTGGAAGAAAAAACTCCACAGGGGAATTGATTTTTAACAATGAGCTCTGTGAAGGCTGTTAATCGATTCTATATGTTTTTTGTTGAACCTATCTGCATAATTCAACTTATTTTAAAAACAAACATGTGTGATAGCACAACTTGTGGTGAAAAACTACATTACCCATGATCCTCTACAAAAAAAAAATCCACCAATCAAAAAGATGCAGTCAAGCTCCGCCCACTCCAGTGAAGCACCTCAAAATATTTAAATTCAAAGTATTGTTTATACTGTATATTTATTTGCTTTAAATCAAAGTTTGAAACGTGATTCAATGTAACGCTCATGGATCATTTAACAAACTTTTTTTTTTTTAAATCCCTATTGAAAAAAAAATGAATACGAAAAATACTGTCAGAACCAAGGCTACTGAAAAAGTGCATAATATGACACAAATCACACAAACTTGATTCATATGCCACTGTGATGAAAAACGCTGCTTCTGTTTGTACGTCAGTCAAACGTGTGATTGCATTAGATATAAAGATGAAGTGAAGAGTGAAGCCAAGCTTTACCGAATGATGAAATGAGGTCGAAATGTTTGGGCGTTGACGGATAAACCCTGCTACACGACAGCTCCCTCGTGATTCTGAGCTGCTTTATACGAGAGAATAAACCGCTCGTGTCTTAATCGCGTTTGTTTCGGTGCGTCAAGCCTATTTTATGAGCGTGAATGAGTCAAATGTTACTGTCGACGCACATATTAATAGTACAAGTGGTGTCATTTACCACTGATGTAAATAACAGAGCATTTGACAACCGATTAGGAAAGAAAAATATCTGAATCTCAAATGTTTCTCCTGTAAACCAATGAAAGTAAATCACATGCAGAATGATCTGAGCAGCTTCATATTCATTTTCTAGCTCTAAACTCGTATTATTTGCTCATTTGTGCCTGTTTTTAAATCACAAGAAAGGAGAAACTTCAGTGAGACGCTTCAGTGCTGGTTTCTAGTTCTCACAGAATTATGAATTTCCAATCACTTATGAATCAGTGATCAGAAAAACACCCTAAAACACTAGTTATTTCATGTTCTTGCAGCATGTTCACTTGTTCTCTATAAAAACTTAATTTGATTATTGATGAGCTACAAGGAAAACAAACTCTTTGGCTGTGGTCAAGGTAATTTGGCTCGTGGGAAATTCTCTGGATTTGTGTGTTTAAGCCGACGGAGAGATCGTTTACATGAGAACTAACTCTTACGGCTGTGTTTCTATATTTATGCTCTTTAATATTCATGATCCTACACTGTGTAATAACCTCGCGCATCACAAAGGTAAAAATAAAAAATAAATAAATAAAAAATAAACTGAAAGTGGACATAAGCTAAGCAAATAAATAAATAAATAAATAAGACAAAGAAACCCAAAACAAAATAAAACTCAACAAATAAATAAATACAAAAAGAAAACCTACATAAAATAAAATAAAATAAAATAAAATAAAATAAAATCCATTTTTATTCCTACAAAATTAACTGAAATACAAATTCATTTCCACTTCAGATACTATTTTTATTTATTTTTTTTTTTTTAAATGTCCTAAAACATGATTTACTCCGAATGTAAGAAAATGTAAGATTTAGTTTGGGTGCAGTTTTTTTTTCCCAGTGAAATTAATTTATTAGATTTTAGTTTGATAATATAATATTTGAAAAGTTACAGAAATTTATTGTTGTAAAAATTGCAAAACTGTTATGCATAAAGTTGCAAACATGTTTATAAGAAAAATATGTTCCAAAACATGTTTTACTCTAAAACTGTGAGAAAGACCGACTATTTAACCTTTTCAAATCATGTCCATGAATTTTGTGTGTGTTCACATAGCAAGTGCCAAAACCTCTAAACCTCTAGTTTTGATAAAGTTAAAAAAAAAAATAAAAAAAATCTATTCATTAAATTTCAGTCAAAAATGACCAAAGAGCACCGGAGGTTAAATGAAACCAGTTCATTAACTTCAGCAGCCCTTAAAAATATCAAACCTGAAAAACTGAAGAAAACAAGCCCTAAAACTACACTAAGATTAAACAAAGTTTGGATCAAAGAAGCTGCTGACAAATAAAGACAGGAGGTGTTTGCCACAGTAATGAACTCCCATCATTTCCAGCAGTCTTTGCTGCGATCTTTCACATCACGGCAGGTCTTTTCATCTAGTTCTTCTTTTTTGAATGTGACAGACGCTGGACAATCATTCGTGTTTCCTACAAACACGTCCAGCTCAGGATCCGACACTCACGACCCCGCTGCGATCCGTCTTCACTTTGACATTTTCTCCAGAAACAATACTCTGTTTGTTACCTCGTGAACTATCGAGTCACGAAGCACAGAATCGGTCTTGTCTAATTCCACCGCTGACATTTACACGACTCCATTTGATTCTTCTTTATGGTTTGGTTAGATTGGACCTCAAATTGATCTTCAAACTTTTTCACTTGTAAAAACTTTCCAGCAGTTCACTATAAACTAAACTATCGTATTTTATGAGCAGAGGGAGGCGTTTTATTGTATTTATCATTGCAAAAGGACAAACAGGCTGCACTTTCCTTTAAACTGGCTTTATGTGTCTGTTGTTGGACACCGAATTCATATTTCAGAGGACATGGGCTGTTGACATCCCATATTAAATGACAGGACATTTCTGTTATCAATTACTGGTCGTCTTGCTTGCCCAAAAAAGCCACATGAATTATTGGTCATAAAGGGAGTTAAAAAAAAATAAATAAATAAAATAAAATAAAATAAAATAAAATAATACAATAATAAATAATAAAATACAATTCCGTCATGATTTACCCTCAATTAAGTTGTTCCAAACCTGTATGACTTTAAGAACACAAAACAAGAATTATCATTGTTCTGAAACACAAGTAATAAAATAACATAAAATAACATAAAATATGTATTGTTAATATTGTGTCAAAAACAGAAGCAAGCAAATAAATAAATAAATAAAGGTCCTGCATATCAGTTATCAGGCACATAAACATGCAAAAATTCTGTATTGATAGTGATAACCAATATCTGTATTCAAAAAATAAAATAAAATGAAACAACAACAACAACAACAACAACAACAACAACAACAACAAGATCGCTATCCAAAACAACACTGAACCCCATTGCATTTCAAAGCATGAACCAAAAAAAGGTAAAAAAAATAAAATAGAATAAAATAAAGACAGGTTTTGTTACCATTGTGTCAAAAACAAAGGCAAATAAACAAATAAACGAAGGACAAAAATGAAAATAAAATCAAAAATAAATTAATAAAATAAAATAAAACAGGCATTGTAAATAATGAACCAAACCAAATAAATAAATGAATAAATAAACAAACTGTATGGACACAATAAAATAAAATAAAATGTTTTGCTGTTATCGTGTCTAAAACAGAGTAACATAAAAAAAAAAAATAATTAGGTATTGTTACCATTGTGTCAAAAACAGAATCAAGCAAGCAAGCAAGCAAATAAATACATAAATATATATATATATATATATATATATATATATATATATAAACAAACTATATGGACAAAAAATTTAAATAAAATAAAAATGTTTTGCTGTTATCACTGTGTCTAAAACAGAAGTAGTAAAATAAAATAAAATAAAATAAAATAAAAGTATTGTTACCATCGTGTCAAAAACAGCAAGCAAATAAATAAATAAATAAATAAATAAATAAATAAATAAATAAATAGTATGGACACAATAAATAAATAAATAAATAAATAAATAAATAAATAAATAAATAAATAATAAATGTTTTGCTGTTATTATTGAGTCTAAAACAAGTAAAACAAATTAAAAAAAACATTAGTCCTGCATAGCTGTTATGGGGCACATAAACATGCAATGTACTTTAAATGGCTTTTTAATTTCATCAATCAATCAGTCATAAGTTTTTTTACATGCTTTGTTTATTTATTTATTTAGTAAGCATTGATATATTTTTGTGTTTTTTTTGTTTTTTTTTTTTGTGTGTGTGTGTGTGTGTGTGTGTGTGTGTGTGTGTGTGTGTGTGTGTGTGTGTGTGTTTTTTTATATTTTTTTTTTCCTCAAAAAGGGTGAGTAAATAATAGAAATGTAATTTTTTTTTGAGGTGAACTGTCCCTTTAAGCAATGCCTTTGTGTAATAAAGTCAACATGAAAAGTGTTTTACGAATTAAACAGAATATTCATTAAGGACAGAACTGAAAAGTGGCCTTCTACCAGTCATTTTATTCATTTAGAATTGTTTGGATTGTGAAAACTGTTATACGCATATAAGAACAGAGCCAGATCTGAATGCAACTTTGCTTGCTGGATAACAAATATATAGTTTTCCTATAGAATAGCCTCAGTAATGAATTCCAAAAAATTAATTAAGAGCGTAAATTTCAGTTCAGAGGCCTAAGTGGGAGATTGTTGGCCATAATGTCACACAAACTGTAAAAAGTCTTTCTCAAGACGACTTCAATCTGTTTAACACAGAGTCAGACGTGTCAAACTCATCATCTGCCGTTATTTCAGACTAAAGTGGAGACTGAAGTGACGGGATACGTACGGCTGACACAGGCGGTAGAGAAAAGCACTTTGTGATTGAATCGTTGACGCGCGTTTTGTTCCGCTGTCGAGGGCGAGCGCTCGCAGTCCCGGGGGTGAGACGGAGAAATGAATCGCACACGCTGACGTTATGATAATGGTGACAGTAAAAATAACACCGGCATAATAGAGGTCATTAACCGCGGTAAACAGGAGCCTCTCCGACAGCGTCTTTCTCTCGCTGGCAGGCGTCAAAACGAACAGCCGACGCGCGGCGGCACTTTCACAGCGGCGCTGAAATATTCATGTGCGACTTTGTCTTCATTTCCATATGTAAATGAGTCTGGCAAACCTCAGGGGTGACGAGCTCCCCGCTGACCGGGTGAAGCGGCTAATTTCTGCTGAACTCAAATGACCGACCTTGAGCAGGTAGAGCTGGAGGACGCGCTTACTCGTCTCGCTCGGGGAACGATGGCTTCTAATGTTTCTTACGCTCTCAAGGGCTCGTATCACAGTTTGACCTTACATTTAGACAATCCTCTGGTGTAAACACAACGCAACCTCACTACAGCGCTGTTGTCTTCAGCGAAAACTACATGAGATGTGCAAGCTAAACTAAAACAAAAATAGACACAAACTGACTCTAGTTTAGTTTAGATATACGTGACCCTGGACCACAAAACCAGTCTTAAGTAGCACAGGTATATTTGTAGCAATAGCCAACAATACACTGTATGGGTCAAAATGAACAATATCCTAATGTTTTTTGGGATAAAAGAAAAATCAAGTAAAAATCATGCTCCATGAACATATTTTGTAAATTTCCAACTGTAAACGTATCACAACTTAATTTTTGATTAGTAATATGCATTGCTAAGAACTTCATTTGGACAACTTTAAAGGTGATTTTCTCAATATTTAGATTTTTTTGCACCCTTAGATTCTAGATTTTCAAATAGTTGCGTCTCCGCCAAATATTGTCCTATGCTAGGGCCCTATGAAATCAATTTCATTTTTTTCAAAATTCCATTTTTTCAGTTTAAATTTTTCTGGATTCCGTTTTTTTTCCGTTTTAATTTTTTATCAACTCCTTTTTAATGGTCAAGTTAAATTTGATTAATCAAAGAGCATGTCTAATTAATTAAAATCATGAAACTTACACAATTTCACATCGATTTAACAAAGGTTTAACAAAAATGACTTGTTTAGGGCCCTATGAAATGTTTTATTCTTTCTCACCATGTTTTATTGTTATCAAATTCTGTGTTTTAGCATGTCTAATTATTTGAATGCATACTTAATTTATTCAAATTTATTTTTAAAATAGCCTTATGAAGGTTTTTTTTTTTTTTTCCCCTCAGAAATTCTGTGTTGTCTATTTAAAATGTTCTGGGGAAAAAGGGGAATTCACTATTAAAATTAAAAAATAGAAGAAATGTGTGATTATACTGCAGAAATGCTGAAATCACCAATTGTCACGCGCGCTTCAGTGTGTGTAGTAAACAAAACCACTCATCAGCTCGTCATTACAACAGAGACACGCAGAACATGCAGGATTCACATTTAAATGGTATTTTTGCAGCGTAATATTTACATGTACTAGTCCATATTGTAGTTTGATTTAAATGTAATGACCTACTTTTGATTAATTATTTCAAACTTTTTAATTATTTCAAACGGGCCATTCCCCGTTATTCAGTAAATTCTGTTTTTATGAATGGATTACGTGATTCCGTCCGCGTTTTCCACATAACGGAAATCATAGGGCCCTACTATCCTAACAAACCATACATCAATGGAAAGCTTATTTATTCAGCTTTCAGATATATGAATGACAATTAAAAAATAAAACAAAAAAAGATCCTTATGACTGGTATGATATGTTATAATACTTGCACTAAATGAGATTTTTTTTTTTTTTTTAAACATGGTATATTATAAGAGTTGAAATCTGCACGTGTTAAATGATACCCCTTAGCTCACTAATAAAAATAAATGTAATTTAAAATAAATAAATAAATATTTTAAAAAAATTAAGTAAAACTGAAATTACAGTAAACTCTCAAATAGAAAACTAAAACTAACAATGAAAAAGTAACGGAAAAATTTAAAAGAAATAAAAATTCTAAAATTAAAAAAACATAGTAAAACTAAAACTATATATAGCACAAAGTATTATTTTTAGTTCTTAGTAATACAACTTTATTTTTATTATTTTTATGCCATGTATAATTTTATTACATAGTATATTATGTGGTATATCATTAAACTAAAAAACTGTTGAGAATAAATAAAACAAATCTAATGAAAAGATAAATCTAAAAGATAAATAAATAAATAAATAAATAAATAAATAAATAAATAAATAAATAAATAAAATGCAATACAATAATCATTAAACTAAAATAAAAAAATTAAAATAAAAATTAAAATAAAAAATAAAACTGAAATTATAGTAAACTCCCAAATTGAAAAATAAAACTAACAATGAAAAAATAAAAATTCAAAAAATTAAATAAAATCAAATAATAATAATATTTATAAACTTATATATATATATATATATATATATATATATATATATACTATCATTTTAATACATTGTATATTATTTGGTATAGCTATCATTAAACTAAAACACTGTTGAGAAATTATGAATTTAAATGAAATGAGTTAATTAACTTTGAAAGCCCAAAATATCAAAACCACAAATAAAACTAGACAACTAAAAACTAACAATCATAAAAGTGAACTATCAAAACCTAAAATAAATTGGAAGGTCAAAAAACAAACAAACAAATAAATAAAATAAACAAATAAAATTAGAATGGAAATAAACTAATAACAATAGATAGTTTGATCAAGATCAGGAAGAATGGTTTCTAATTTCTTGCTGTCGTTGCCAAAATGAATGATTACTAGGTGGTTTCTTCATTTAAAGAAGAATATTATGGTTAAAATCAGATATTTTATATTATATTGTGAATAAAAACTAAGTTTACTAATCTATCATCTATCTCAACCTGAGAACGCTTACTGAAGTTCACCTTCTGTCAGGATCACAGATGAAACCTAAACAACTGCGAGCTGCTTTACATTCAGCCCGACCCGTGTGATCTCTATTGAACGCCCCATCAGATTCCAGCATCTCGTCCCGTCTGATTGTAATCACGCGCACGCCGTCTCTCGCTGTAATCCATCTCAGCCAGAAGAAGTGGATCAGCTCACGTATGACGGTCCTGGAAGGACGCCACGCGGTAATCGCAGCTCTGTCACTGGATTCGGCACCGCATGGGAAGAAATTAGCGTTCAATATGAGTTTTTCAGCATGTGGCCAAAAGAAAACATCTTAAAGGCTATAATCACGCTGCCTACCTTCAGCCTGCGCACTGGGAACAGACGTGTGATGTCTTAAAATGCAGCCTACGTAGGCAGCAACTCAATTTAAACACCTTAGTTTTCAGCATCTTTCTCTGGAAAAGTGGGACGCTGAGATTATAGAGCTGACGACTGTTCTTAAGTGCATTTTACGATTTTAAAGAGAAAATATGAAGCTGTACATTTATTGTTCTTTAGATATACTATAAAAACTCTGTATTAAAAGGGATAGTTCACCAAAAATGAAAATAAATTCTGTTAATTTATTTACCTGCAAGCCATCCAAAGTTTGACATTACCAGTCAAATTTTTTTTTTTGTTTTTTTTTGGATCCAAAGTACAGAAAAAAAACAAAAAAAAAAAAAACAAGTAAAATTTTGAAATATTTTTACTCTTTGAAATAACTGTTATCTATTTGAATATTTTAAAATATAATTTATTCCTGTGATTTCAAAACTGAATTTTTAGCATCATTACTCCAGTCACAAGATCCTTCAGAAATCATTCTAATATTCTGATTTGCTGCTCAAAAAAAACATTTATTATTAATATTATGTTGAAAACAGCTGAGTAGAATTTTTTTCAGGTTCCTTTGATGAATAGAAAGTTCAGAAGAACATCATTTATCTGAAATACAAATCTTTCATAACATTATAAATGTTTTTATCATCACTTTTGATTCATTTAAAGCATCCCTATTAAAGAAAACTATTAATTTCTATAATTTCTGAGCACAGCCAAAATTTCAGAAGAACCTTCTAATCAATAATCAAAAAATATGATCAAAAATTACCCTTCCCATTATGAGGTGACATTTGACTCCTTAAAGTGATTTAGAGGACGATTTTGTTTTTACCTTTGTAATGGCATTTTTCAAAATTTATTAAAAGTTTTTAAAAAATTATATTTTATAAGCTTTTAAAAATTTCTAATTAATACAACAGAATAATAACCAGTAGAATAAGTTACCAATCAAATGAAATCAGTATTAACAATTTTTTTACTACAGAGGTGCACAGAACAACACAAAAGTGGTTTGTAGGTGTATTTTCATGTTTAATAAGGCTCAGAGGTGGCATGAGTGCAACCAAATTCATAAACTCATGTTGAGATTAACGTTTTAAACATTACATTTTGAATACAGAAATATTAAATGATTTACAAAAAGACTGTGTTTGAACGGAGATGAGCAGCGGCTCAGTGAATTGTTTCAAACTATTTTTGATGATGAAATAGAGCAAAATCAGGCAACAGTGTTGTAGTCTGTCAATGTAAGCCACTTAAGATTAACTTCTTGTTTATTGAACTGTTGTATTAAATCAATATCTCATTTACAAAGTCCCCAAAAAAAACCATTAAAAGCTGTCACTCATCAACAGCAAAAGTTCATTTATGAGCAAACTATCCCTTTAGCGGCTTGTTTGCGTCATTTAGTTCTGGTAAACGTCCCTCCTATGTTTTGTGTTTCATTTCTCAGTGTTCGTCCCTTGGGCTTCCTGTGCACTTTTCCAGAGACAGAGCATCAGACATCTCACGCAGGCTTTCTGACATTTCTGCAGTGTTTGTAGATCACGACGGAGCGTGTTTTATCTTCAGAAACAAGTGTTTCACAGTGTGATGTTTTTCTGTTGTGTATACGAGGATGGAAGAGGATTTCTGACTTGGATTAGCACATCGCGGTTGTTTACTGCTATGTAAATATTTTCAGAATGAAATACTAGTGTACTTCTTACTTTTCAAAATCCCGATTGTGTCCCCCCACTTTTTGAAAGTTATTTGTAATGTAGATTGTTTAAAAAATGCAGTGGTTGCCTCTAATTGAAATGGCTCTACATGTAATAGAGAAAATAAACATCTTATTCATGTACTCATATTTTCATTCATTCTTGTCCCTTGCTTAAGGCGTAAAATAAATATTTTAAAAAAAGGCTTTCAGAATAAGCCCATTTGCTTGTAAAAACATCAGCAATCAGAATCAGCCATGAAGAATCAAGATCGGCGCATTACTAAAAAGAAATGCCGGGCCGAGTGCTGGCTGTTCTGCTCAACTGGAAGTTGTGGTGCTCCTTAATATTCATTTGGTGCTCCTAAATTTTTTTTGGTGCTCCTAACTTTTTGAAGTTGGGAGCACCAGTGCTACCAAGTAAAAAAGTTAATTTCGAGCCCTGTAGAATGATTTCTGAAGGATCATGTGACACTTAAGACTGGAGTAATGATGCTGAAAATTTAGATTTGATCACAAAAAAAAAAAATTACATTTTAACAGATATTCACATAGAAAACAGCTATTTGAAATTGTAAAAATATTTAACAATTTTACAGAATTTTTTGAAAAATAAATGCAGCACTGGTAAGCATTTTTCTTTAAAAAATATTTAATTATTTTAAAATTGGCCCGTTTCAGGCCAGTAATCGTCGTCGGCTGTTCTCAGGTCTGCTCTGTTTACATCCGTCGGGTCTCTAAGCAGGGGCTGCTGGGTATTAACCGCACAGACAAACGGCACGGCTAATTGAATCCGCTGCAGCGCCCCGTGATGGCAGATGTCATTTACTGAGGTAATGAAATGATGCTAATGGTTTCGTTTTAGAAACAGTCTTGGAAGATTATGAATATGATATTCACCAGAGGAATTGCAACAATGAAGACAATAACAGCCTGCAAACATCTTGGTCACTTCAAAACATGTCATTCTGTCAGAATCCATGGCTACTTTTGTAGTTCCACCATCAACCACTAATATAAAAACAGAAAAATAATAAAGACTAATCACAGTTTATCTCATATATCTTTATTAGTTCGTTTCCTCCAGGTATTCTCAGTACACACTGCTAATTTAATTCTGTACTGTATTAATGCTCAGGACGCATTACTAAATTAACGTTTTAAATATTGTATCTCATTTCCCATCGATCCAGTGACGCTTTGTGTTAATTAAAACATTCTTTATCTGAATCTCTGGACGTCAGCCTACAGCGCAGAGATTCACGGCGTTCGTTTACATCATTTTGCATCTAATTAGGCCGAAGGTGAGATCTGACTCATTTACTCCAGACGAATATAAGCATGCCAGGCGACATGAGGTTATGTGTATTAGACATTTTTATTACTTTAAAAGAAATAAACTAAAATATAAAAACTAATCAACTAAAATAAAATATTTAAAAAAATAAATAAATAAATAAATAAACTATATTAAAATGAATTTATTAAACAGTAATATAGTATTTTTTTTTTATTAATATTGAATTTGCTTTTATTTGGGTATTTTAATTATTATTTTTTTTTAATTGTAGATTAATGTTCAGTAAATGTATTTTAAGTATTATATATTTTTACATATTATATTTTAGTTTTGATTATTTCCACCAAGTAATTTTAGTGTTTCAATTTCCAAGGCAACATTTCTCATTTTTATTTAGTTTAATCTGATATAAAAAAAAACTAAAAAAAAACTAGCAGAAACAAAAGTAAAAACTGTATAAACATTTAACAAGTAATAAAAATGACATAAAACAAATTTACTAAGACTTTAAAATGAAATCCAAAATGGAAATCAAAAATATAAAATGAATTCAAAATATGTAGTATATAACCTTCTTGGCAAGACTTGTTTTAAGCACAAACTCACAAACAAACAAACAAACAAAAAATAAATAGGGGAAATTATGTTATTTTTTTATTTCATTCATTCATTCATTCATTCATTCATTCATTCATTTATTTATTTATTTATTTATTTATTTATTTATTTATATATTTTTTGCAGTGTACGCAGCACTTAAGACTTTCTCTTATGACTTAAAGCCTTTTTATACCTTTCTAAGACAAACATAGGGACATAAATCTGCATTTATTATTATTATCTATTTCCAGTTAGTGATTTTAGTGTTTATTTTTCAATTTTATACAGAAGTGTCCTTTATCTGAAAGAAGCCATGTGTAGAGAAAAGCATAATGAATATTGTTTTTCTCCAGTCCTTTTCTCTCTCAGAAAGTTAAGCTTTCTTGTTCTCAATAAGCCTCAATTTGTTCTGCACATCAACACCTTCTCAACGCCCAGCGCAGGACAAAATGCCTTACATTTGAAAGAAATCTCTAAATGTTTACTTTAAATCCTCCTTTATTTCACTCTTCTGTAAGTTTTGGTAACTCTTTACAGTAAGGCCTCATTTGTTTACAATAATGCAACTACCATTTTACAATATAGTTTTTCTCCCTAAAAAGTTCAGTTATGTCAAAAAGGTCTCAATCAATCAGCCAATCCTTTTAAGTCATTTCAAACATTAAAGTGAATATGTTTTACATTTCACTGACGTTCAATCTGACCCCAGAAAAGTGCGACAGACTCTCGCTCATGAAAAAATGACTGAAGACCTCTCAGAAGCCTCATAAAGTCACCAGATAAGAGACGTTACATAAGAACAAGCGTCTGCGACTCAGACACTTTCAGACGGCAGGTCAATTACAAACCCATAATGCCATGAAAGATTCAATTTGCATCGAGTCATAATTGTACGTCTGCGCTGATCAAGTTCTCGTTTGACATGCTATGCCTCTTTTTATTGGAATTACAAAACTGGATAAAACTTCCTGTATGATATGAAAAGAAACATTCATTTACTGTAGTCTTACATTTGGATATAAAAGCGCTGAATTTTCTGATGCACAGAGAAGCGATTTCATTTCAACATGAAACAGACACATGATATCGAGTGCTTGTTTGACATTTGCAGCAGACGACTGAATTGCAGTCGATTTTCAGTGGTGGTTTTCATGTTTAATCCTCACAAAAACCTTCAAAAGAGACTGAAGCAAATGTCCAGCGGTCATCTCTGACTAAAGTCTAAAGTCTTGGGGTTTTTTGACTAACTTTTACAACTAACTTTCGCAGACTATGAAGAAAATATTTAGTGAGCTTGTGCCAACGGATTTTGTTAATATCTCATTTTTTAAGGTAATTGTGAGAAATTTTCTTTTAAAATGTATTTATATTTAATAAATAAATAAACAAACAAACAAACACCTGCAAGAGCTTTTAAAATATTCAGATTGTACAATTTGAAATAAAGATGCAAACTGTCCTGACATCTACAGAAATATATAAATCTATTTTATAACATTAAATAGATGTGCATTATTCAATATTCAATAGGTGTCACTTTAAAAATCATTGGCTGTTAATTTACCAAAAATAAATAAATAAATAAATAAATAAATAAATAAATAAATAAATACTTTAAAAAAAAGAAATTCTAAAAATCCCACCATTGTGTTCAATGTAACAATGCTGAAATTAAATTAAAGTTTAATATTAAACAAGAAGAAGAAGAAGAAGGTCTAAACTAAAACTGATCTAAAACAGAAAAAAAAAAATAAACCTAAATAATAATATTACCAAAAAAAAGGCAAAAGCAAAGTATATAGAAATATATCTGAAACTATTAAAACTGAAACTGATCTAAAACTGAAATAATAAAAAAAAAACAATTAAACCTAAACAATAATATTACTTAAAAAAAAAAAAAAAGAAAGAAAAACGAAAGATATAGAGTTACTAAAAAAATTAAAAAAAAAAGAAAGAAAATTGAAATATAGCAACGAATTAAAATAAGTTTAAGTTAAAACAATAAAAGTTTTGGAAATAATAATAATAATAATAATAATAATAATAATAATAATGAACTGATCTAAAACTGAAATAATAAAAAACAATTAAACCTAAATAATAATATTACTTAAAAAAAAAAAAAAAAAAAAAAAAAAAAGAGACAAAAGCACAAAGTTACTATAAAAAAAAAGAAATATGACAACTTGATTTTTCCTATAAAAAATTTCTCTATATTTCTACAGAAATATAGCAACTAACTGAAATAAGTTTAAGATAAAACCATAAACAAAACATAAACAACAGAAAATTCAAAATATGAATAAAAACTGTACTAGTATATAAATACTACTAAAATAACACTGCTCAGAATCTTCACCCAACTGTACATGAACTTCAACCTTAAATCTTGACACCGAAATAAAGCGTTGTTGTCCATTAGTCAGTGCCTGCATGAGTCGGTTTCCTCTGGCTGCATTCGCCGGTTAATTGTGTCGGCGTGTGTTTGCATGTGACCTTCCCATGAGGCCTCGCTGTCACACGTCCAACAACAGAAGGCAAATGTCTCTCTGTGCATCCCACTGCAATTACCCACTAGCTCCGGCGGCACGTCTCCGGACCCGTGAACGCACATCGAGTTCAGCACCTCTAAAACACAGACACAAACACTGCGGCATTCTGGGACGCTGCGAGACGGCCACAGCGAGCGTGTGAAAAATCACACGTATAAACGTGCCAGTCGGGCCATGTTTTCAGAGTCAGGTGTAAATGATTGTTACATATCGCAACATCGCATGAGAAGCGCATTTGAGCTGCTTCTACAGTCATCATGAACGACACCGTGTGACATTAAAAACCGCACTCGTCTCATTAGTGCTGCTCGCTAAAGCAGAGTTAGTGTTACTGATGTGAACAAGCCCATAAAACCACGTAAACTTCAGTAAAAAAAAAAAAAAAAATTACTAAATGGAAATAAATAAGAATAAAAGCTGAACTAAAACTAAAACTGTTAAAATGTTAAATCAGGGTTGCTGCAGGATTTTTAAGCTCAAATTTAAGACTTTTTAAGACCTTTTTTAAGACCTGCACAAGTAAAATTAATACCATATGAGCAGGGTAGGGCAATGTCTGGTTAAATATTAAACTGTAAAATGACTGTAAACTACTGTAAAAACTGATTTATAGTTCATATTTTTCACAAAAACAAGAAGTTTTATAAAATGATACACTGCACATTTCTGTATCAATTTTTAAGAAAAAGATGAGTCAAAAATATTACTTAAAACATACAAATACATGTTAGAGTTTAGATTTTTATGATGAATTATCTTCTTAATGATCCACCAGTTTACATTTACAGCTCTGCATGTTTGCAGGGTAAAAACATGGGTTACTTTTTGCTTTGGTCTGAACAAATACAACCCCAATACTATGCTCCTGCAATACCAGAAGCTGCAGTTCTAGGACCACATTTCTAGGACCCTATTTTTTTTTTTTTTTTGAGACAGTGCCATCTAGCAATTCTGTTCCAACAAAGAAACATCAAACAGACGCAAAGACTAGATCCATGGAAGCTCTTCATTTGTTTATCTTTCCATCTTAATTTTAATGCCAAAGCTGGCATAAACTTGAGTGTTCGAGGGGGTGTCAGCAATCTCCATTTAGCCTATTTAGCTGTCCAAAACAGTTCATTGTGCTGCTGGATGTTGTAAATTAGTATTTGTATTCATATTATTTTAAATGTATTAAAGTACTACTAAACACACTAATTTGTACGGCAATTGTATTACTGTTTACTGCACTTTGTTAAGTGGGTCACACATCAGTCAAGAAGCGCTGCAGCTAATGAACTGAAATCTAGAATATATTGAAATAAATTAGGTTAAATAGTTCAAGAGGGTTACCCCAGGGGTAAGTTTAGGGTTAGGAGTTGGTTAGGACTATAATTAGGTGTGTACATTTCAAGGTTATTTCCGTAAACGAAAACTAAAACTAACAGGAAAATGATTGGTCAAAAAACATTTTCGTAAACTGAAATAAAATAAATATAACAAAATAAACGAAAAACCTAAACGAAACGAAACTAACAACAGATACTGAAAAACTAACTGGAACAAAATAACAATTATCCAAAATAAATAATCGTTTTCCTAATAATTAAGTTCTCATCCGGTGGCGGAAAAATGTACGAGCTGTGTGGCGGTTTAGGGAAATAGCCTACCTGTTAACGGCGCGTCATAGACGTGAGGTTATCTGACGGACAGATGAAAACAGTTTAAAATAGAGTCCTGCACGGGTGATGTTTGGTAAACACGCACCAACAGTAGGCTGCTTAACAGAACACCCGACCCGTTATCCGAAAGCAGCACACTCTGTACCCGACTCGGCCCGTTTCACATAGCCTACGCAGCGACCTGAACCGCGGGCACCGCATTAAATCTGCTGCATCAGTAAGGCAAAATTATTTATTTTCTCATGTAACACAAGCGATTAAACCAAAAATTGGCATTCTACGTTGGTTCATTGTAGAAAAATAGACAAGTAGCGCAGCAGAAAAAAGATGAGAACGCGCATCCATTCTGTAAACAATAAAACTTTTGCCTACATCTTGTGAACAATCTGTTTTGAACAACACCCTTATAATTCTTAATAAACGAAAAGAACATTTAAATATGCCTTATTGCCTAAATGCGATCGTCTCTGCAGTGTATACGTTCTAAAACGTATAAAATAAAGTTACATGCTACAGAAAGCGAGCAACGAGCGCTCCCTAATAAGCTGTCATTCACTTCAGCTGCAGCATTAAATATTATAACACACATTTAGTGCTTTTAATTATGATTATGTAAGTGCAACTTGTGTAGATTTATGGAGTAAAAATGCTTGACTGCTTGTATACTTTTACCACCTAATCAAGCTAAGCATGCATTAATTTTTGCATCATAAGGTTAAATTAAGTCGTTGGTCTGCGCTCTGGAAGTGATTTTTTTTTTGCTAAACTAAAACTGAAACGGAAACTAAACTATATTAAAACGAAATAGAAATGCGCTCAAAAAATAAAAACTAAACTAAAACTAACCATATTATTAATGAAACTAATAAAAACGAAACTAAATTTTATTGCAAATTTCAAAACGATATTAAAATAAAACGAATTTAAAAAAGCAAAACTATAATAACCTTGGTACATTTAAACAACTACATACAGTATTTTCTTAAAAATAAAAAAAATTAAATACAATTAAAAAAAAAAAAACTACAGGCTCCTAGAAATGCGGTCCTGAAACTACAGCCTCCTGTACTGTAAGAATACCCTACTCAAAACAACAGGCTTATTAAAAATGCACATTCAACCTCTGCCAGCAGATGGCGCATTCGGAACTGCAGACATGCGTTTTCCCGGTAACCGCAGTACACAAAGCAGCTCAGTACCGGACTTTGAACGTGCAGCGCTCATGTTTATTTAACGAAATCACAGCCTTTTGAAGTTTAATCGTCACACTAAGCTGTATCACAATTCTGGTCTTCCCGTGCCTAAAATTTAAGACCTCTTACTCATAATTAAGACTTTCTTGTACAATTTAAGACTTTTTAATGACCTTAAATTTGATAAAACTAAATTTAAGACTTTTTAAGACTTTTTAAGGACCCGCGGGAACCCTGTAAATATATATATATATATATATATATATATATATATATATATATATATATATATATATATATATATACACACACATTTTTTTTAATACAAAATAAAAATATTGCCTAAACAACTACATTAAAGTCAAAACAGTAAAAGTTTCAGAAGTAATAATAATAATAATAATAATAATAATAATAATAATAATAATAATAATAATCATCATCATCATCTGAACTAAAACTGAAATAAAAAAAAGAATTAAACCTAAATAATAATACTTTAAAAAGGACAAAAGCACATAGTTGTATTACAATTAATAATAAATTATTATTATTATTATTATTATTATTATTAATTACTTAAAACTGAACTAAAAAAAATAATAATTAAACCTAAATAATAATATTACTAAAAAAAGACAAAAGCACATAAGTTTAAAATGAAAAATAAATATGAAAATTAGAAATACTGCCTTAGCACCTAACTGAAATAAGTTAAGTTAAAACAGTAAAAGTTTTGGAAATAATATTACAAATACGAATACAAAGAACACAAGGAAGAAGAATATGAAGAAGAACCTAAATAATAATATTACTAAAAAAACAAAACAAAAAAAACAAACAAAAAAAAAAAAAAAAGCAGGCAAAAGAACATAAATGTACTAAAAATTGCAAATAAAAAAAAAGAAATATGAAAATTAGAAACACTGCCTTAGTACCTAAATGAAAAGTTAAAACAGTAAAAGTTTTGGAAATAATAATATTAGTAATAACAACAACAACAATCTGAACTAAAACTGAAGCCAGAATTTATTAAAAATGAAAAAAATAAAACAAAAATAAAATATTTTAACAATAAAAAGCCTAAATAGCAATATTTAAAAAAAATAAAATAAAATAATAAAAAAAATTACAATAATTTTTATACATTTTTCAAAATTTTCAAAACACTAGTTTTAAATCATGTGCTCTCCATGCTGATGTGCTGTTCATGAATGCAGGTGGTCAATGTAAGAAATGCTGTGACGTCTCAGTAAAATGACAGCGGGTCTCACAGCTGAATCTCTCCTCTCAAAACAGTCCAGCGCTGAACACAATAAGATGATGTAAGCTTGATGCAACATCCTCAGCTCGAGAGAAAAACACTACATTTGGGAGCGACTACGGCTTCCCAACACAAATATGACAGAAAACACCACTGTGCGTGCACGAAAGCTGTCCTATCTGCCCATTTATTGTACTCTAAATATTGACATGGTCTCTTGAAAAACCCTCACTAATGGAGCACTACAGTAATTTCTGAGATAGAAAGCTGCTATGAGTCTCAGACGCTTTCAGTCTTTCATTTTAATCATTATTTCCCATTAAACCAAAGCCAGAGAGAAGAAAAGAAAATCATTTAACTGGCTTCATGCTTTTGAAAGTGGCAGAAATGTTTCCTCGTCCTTTCTCTCATTGTATATTTTCTCAGCTCGTCCTCCTGCTCGTCTTAATGCGCGCGATTGCTGTCATGCCATTGGCTGTTTGTTTGTGCGCGGCGGAAACCGTCTGATTGCATTAGCTGCAGGTCGATGCTAATGGCAGCTATTAATCTAACGCAGCACTGCAAGCCTGTGCGTTTTTACAATTACAATGAGACAGTGACATCGCTGACAAGAGGTGTGGTTATGCAAATGATATAGTTACAGTCAGTCTCTTATGTGTCTTTATAAGCACAAGGAGAGCTTATAATAACACTCAAAAGTGTAAAAGATCTTTAAACAACAATAATCTGAACTAAAACTGAAATTAAAAACAATTAAACCTAAATAATAATATTAATAAAGACAAGCAATAATTTATTAAAAATGAAAAGTAACTATCTGTTCAAAGATAGGATTCAATAATATTACAAAAAAAGCACAAATTTACTAAAAAAAAAAAAATAATAATAAAAAGAAAGCTATTAATTAGCTTTTTAAATTTTTAAATATTTTATTTTTGTATATTTTATTTTAAGTAACCCTAAATTAAAATTAAATATACGTGAATCAAAAGCTGCCAAAAATTGAAATAATTTAACTGTTAAAAAATGTAAATATTTAATGAAATAAAATCTTTAAAAAATAAAATAAAATAAAATAAAATAAAATAAAATAAAATAAAATAAATGTGATAAAAATAAAATAAATGTAATAAAAAACGAATTGTAATAAAATAAACATTGTATTATGTGAACTATTATTACAATTTAAAGTAACGTTATCTGTTCAAAGATAGGATTTTGAAACCCAAAACCACATATTTTGAGAAGATTATTTTATTAATTAATAATTTTTAAATTATTTATTCATTCATTTATGCTGTATATTATGCTATTTATGATTGTGAATTATATTTGTTTATATTTTAATTTATTTTGGCAGAAAAGGCTAATATGGGAGAGAAAAAAAAATGAAACTGCCTTTAGTTCTTTGTTAATGCTTTGGAAAAGGGTTAAGGTTAGGGATAGCTGTTTTCTATGTGAATAAATTGTAAAATGTAATTGATTGCTGTGATCAAAGCTGAATTTATCAGCATCATTACTCCAGTCTTCAGTGTCAAATGATCCTTCAGAAATCATTCAAAGATCTGCTGTTTAAGAAACATTTCTGATTATTATTAACAGTTGTGCTGCTCAATATTTGTGGAAATGTTATTTTTTTAGGATTCACAGATGAACAGAAAGTTCAAAAGAAAAGCATTTATTTGAAATCTTTTGTAACATTATAAATGTCTTTACTGCCACTTTTAATGCATCCTAGCTGAATAAAAGAATTAACCTCTTCCAAAAATATCATACTGACCCCAGGACTTATATGAGAAAGCCTGAAAAAATAAAGGCTAACAGGACATCGAGTGCCACGTCCGATGTGAAACCAGGCTGGATAATGTGATAAAGAACATGATAAAGTACACGCAAAGGAATATTTGAGCTAATACGGTGAGATCCTGTGGTTTTACAGACTGAAATGTATCTCCTTCAGCTGTAGATATAGCAGCCAGGTGCATCTGGAGATAAATATGTTTACACTGGTGCACAACATGTGGCGTTATCTACCAACCCTTCCCAAATGCATGTGCAGCCGGAGACATGAGGCTAATTATCTAAGGTTATCACTAAAACCTCTCAAGAGGATCGAAAGTAGGTCCTAACATGCTTTTACCAAACCTTCACCACAGAAACGCCGTCCACAACAGCAACATGACAGCATTAACCACGATAGCGTCACCAAGGACACTGCATCTACTTCCCACTTGCTGTACATCATAACAGGGTTTTTGCGGTCCAAGCCCATTCATGAAGAGTTAACCGCATGGGTTTGAGGTTAGGCGGCTGGAGAATGTGCCGTGGCTTATTTTCTCTGCATGAAATAGGATATTTCATGGTGCTAATCCAAAGACTGGGAGATTAAATAATGAAGTGGCTGAATGTTTTCAATGTGTTTTTCTGAAGCTCGTCAAGGCCAAACTCCTTCACATGGTACATCATATTGTTCCTGGAGTCTTTTTAAAGCAATCAGCCCTGTTCATTTTGCTCTTATGCATAAAATGAAAATATATTGTGGCCATCTGTCAAGCTCTAATGACAAAAAAGTAGACTTTAAGATCAGGGTTTACTCCATTATCCACTAAAATTCTAATGCACATGTGCATATTCAAATTTGGTGCATCAAGACTCAATGCAACAAGTTTGATGTTACTGACACAAAATAACATGCATGCAAACTTTGAAATAGAATTGAAAATGCAACTTAAAGAGGTTAAAGATTTTTTTAATGAATACTGACAATTAAAAGTAAACTGATATACTTGAATCAAAAGCTGCAAAAATATTTGTAAATAATTTAACTGTTAATAAAATAGAATAAAATTAAATTAAATTAAACTATCTTGGCAACTAACTTAAAATGAGTTAAAGCACAAAAATTACCAACTGGAAATAAATAGTTAAACGTGCATATTCAAATTTGGTGCATCAAGACTCAATGCAACAGGTTTGATGTTACCATCCTTTAAAATAGAATTGAAAATGCAACTTAAGAGGGGAGAGATTTAATGAATATTGACATTAAATTAAAACTAAATTAATATACTTGAATTAAAAGCTGCAAAAATATCTTAAAATAATTTAACTGTTGTTAAAAAATAAAATAATAAGATAAGATAAAAATAAAAGATAAAATAAAATAAAATAAGATAAGATAAAATAAGATAAAGTAAAATACAATAAAATAAAATAGGCAACTAACTTAAAGCACTAAAATTACCAACTGGAAAAAAAATTAATAGTGTTGATGTGCATATTCAAATTTGGTGCATCAAGACTCAATGCAACAAGTTTGATGTTACGGACACAAAACATCAGTTTGCATGCATGCAAACTCTGAAATAGAACTGCAATTGCAACTTAAGAGGGGAAGTTTTTTGTTGTTGTTGTTGTTGTTGTTGTTTTTTAATGAATATCAACTTGCAATAGATTTGCATGCAAACTTTGAAGCAAAATTGCAAATGCAAGGGCTCTGATGGAGATTTTAAGTGGAAAAACTGAATAAAAATGACCAGTGGACCTTCTGGAGTGAATGGGTGCCATTAGAATGAGAGTCCAAACAGCTGATAAAAACATCACAATAACCCACAATTAATCCACACCACTCCAGTCCATCAATTAATGTCTTGAGAAGCCAAAAGCTGTGCGTTTTTAAGAAACAAATCCATCATTAAGACATTTTTAACTTCAAACCATTGTTTTGAGCTAAACATCATAATTACTTGTGGATTACTGTAATGTTTTTATCAGCTGTTTGGACTCTCATTCTGACGGCACCCATTCGCCGCAGAAAATCCATTGGTGAGCAAGTGATGGAATGACACATCTACATCTTGGATGGGCTAAAGGTGAGAACATTTTCAGCTAATTTTCATTTTTGACTGAAATATTCCTTTAAATTTCAAAATGTAAATCACACAAAGCACGACTTGTTTGACCGTTTTGAAAACAACAACATGAGGGTGAGCAAATGATGAGACGTTCTTCATTTTTACCCGAACTACAGTATTCCCTTAACCAGTCTAAACTAGATACGAGATTTAAATGTTTTAAAAGCTCTGCCAGCAGATTCTCATCAAAGCAAACCCTTTAGAGAGTTTTTTCAACCATCACCAGAACAAAACTCTCTGCCTCCTTAAAGCGAAGCTTTTAAACATTAGCACAAAGTTAGGACATTTGTGGGAGTTAAGCATATTCTCTCAGCAAGATTGCAGTCGATTCCCAGCAGCGCTTCTGAGCTGATGAGCTGTAAGACAGAAGTAATGAGTGTTTCCAATCATATGTTGTGTTTTTTTTTTTTTCTCCAAAAGAGGCTGATGAGCATGTGCTGCTCATGTCTGCCTCTCATTTGAATATGAATGGGGCTGAAAAAGTGATTAGGCTATGATGACTATTGCCGTGATTATTCTTTTACTCTGATTACTCTCTTGAACATCCCGACCTCTTGAAGATCCCATCCACCCACCCGTCCCACAACCCTACACCACGTTCAGTATAGATAAGAGCTAAACAAGTGCTAAAACAAAGCAGACACGCATGCAAATAATCACTATTACTATCAACACTATTACCTAATGTAATTCATTGTTAGCTATTTTTGCCTACGTGCTTTGAAAAATGTATTAAAATGGGTTGAAAAAATAATTTTTAATAATAATAATAATAATATAATAATAATAATAAAAATAATATTTAAAATAATTAAAATTAAAGAAAAATTAAAATAAATTTTAAATAAATTTTATTTTAAAGCAGCAAAAACATTACTAAGAAAATGTAAAATACAAAATGTAAGAAAAAAAATAAAATGTAAGATACATTTAAAAAAATAAAAATATTTTTCACACACAAACACACATTTACATATATAAAAAATAATAATATAAAAAAAAAACACTGCTGATAAACATGAAAAAAAAATAGTGCAATATTCGCTATGTCTGCTTATGAAAAATAATATATCTCATGCAATATAATGCAATCTCATTATAGGTGTATATATATATATATATATATATATATATATATATTTTTTTTTTTTTTTTTTTTTTTTTTAAACAGATAAATAGATTTCGTTAGATTTCGTTAGATACTATATAGATATCCACATCAGCCAGCTGTCCTCCTTCAGGAAAAAGAAAAAAAAAGAAGAAAAAAAAAATTCCAATAGTGAGTCATGCACAATGTTATTTATCGCACAACTGTACAAGATGGTGACATGTTCACGGTAAGTAAAACATTACCCAATAAGAATGATGAATTCTGGCTATGTATAGCGAACGAAGAGTAGATGAGATGTGGCAAATGGTGCTGCTCTATAAGCAGCAACGAGAAGTGGATAAATGAGGTTGTTTGGGGCTCGTGGCTGTTTTACATGCACTTCTGCTGAATCATCATGTGGCTCGTGAGCCGGAAACTTACAAAAGAGGAATTACAGTGCGGGTGAGTGGGAGGCTGAGGTACGGACGCGTCTGACCTCAAAGCGCACGCTGAGCATGGTGATGTGCACAGATGTGAAGCGCTTACTGTAAATGGACTGGCTAAACCTACTCCTCTACCGTAATTACCAAAAAGCACTACTGCGTTAATTAGCTTCAGCATTTGCATATGTTTTGATGAAAACAAACACAGAAGAACTGAATGCCCATGTGTAGAAACACTAAAATTATGTATCCTAAACCCCCCCTCCTCATTAAATATTCCATGAGGCTTTGCAGCAATGCCTGAGATCAATCTATGACCTGTAAATTATCTACTGCATGTCATCCTGTGATGATGCATTGAGAGTCATTGAGCATCAGCACACGGCACATAAAACGAGCGAACAACATTTAAACACACCATCAGAGTAGTGAACAGATTGATTTGACTGTGCAGCTGAATAAATAATGCAGAATGTGTAAACAAACTCAAAGATAGCTTACAGAGGCAACAAGTATTTAATTCAAAACAGGTATTTAATTAGAAAAATATGAATGAATGAATGAATGAATGAATGAATGAATGAATGAATGAATGAACGAACGAGCGAGCAATTCGAATAATAAAAAACAAAGCATCTAATTAACTACGTAAGTAACTAACTAAATAGGAAATGCTCAAAATGGTGCCTATGACAAATTTATTTATTTTCTTTAATAGAGGCAATAAAATAGGTAATAAATATTTAATTAAAACAACTAATTAATTTGAAATACTGTAGGTAATAATTTAATTTAAAAAAAAAAAAAATAGACATAGCTAAATAAATGCAATAAATTTAACAAAGTATCTTAGTAGCTAAATAAATAAATAAAACAAAGAGGAAAGTTTGCAATACCCAAAACAGTGGCTATAACCGTGGACGTTTTAATTCAAATAAAGTATTTAAATCGAATAGTAGACATACAGTAGTTAAATACTAACATTTAACTAAGTAACTAATTAAATAAACGGGAACAACTGCAAAACTCCAAAAGACTCGCTGTAACAACAGTTTTTTTTTTGTTTTTTGTTTTTTCAGATGCAACAAGAAGTAGATGCAATAACAAGCATTACATTTAACAAGAATTTAATTTGATAAAAAGGCATGCTAATTAAATAAATTTATATATTATTTCAGTTTTTTATTATTTATCTATCTATCTATCTATCTATTTATTTATTTATAATAGAGGCAACAACAGCATAGGTAATAAATATTTCATTGAAACAATTATTTGATAACAAGAAATTTAATTTGACAAAAAGGCATGGCTAATTAAATACATGTATATATAATTTCATTAATTCATTCATTTATTGATGTATTTATTTATTTATTATTCCCCATTTTCTGGGTCCAAACAGATCTGGAAGGTGAAAACTTACAAAAAACACATACAAGCAAATAAATATGTTGATATAAAATGTTGGTCATGCCACTCATGCATAGGCAATTTGTAATGAGATGTCCAATGGCAAAATGACTTTGCATCAATGGCCAAAGGTTTACAATAGGCAACCAACTGTACGTGTCATTTCTACAGTGCAGTGTTGGGCAGATCAAACGAAGCGCATCACTGCGTTTGTGAAAGTTTTTATTTACCCACTTCACTGCAGAAAGTCCAGTTATCAGAGCTCATCATGAGGTGAGGTTTCAATGCAGCCCAACCATTCAGGTTTATACGATGTAAAGATGCCTCACAGAAACTGCGGAAAGTGTTTCGACCTTCCGTGGCATCAGAAGTGTGCTTTTATTGCCACAAAGTATCACGGAAGAGTCCGTAAGCCTCCCGCCTGCTTAATCCCGACACAACGGCCTGCCTCTGTTTGCCGATCATTGTTATTTGTCGAGCGTCTTGCTCTGATTTGATCCTCCTGAATCACGGAGCGGATTTGAGGCTTTAGATAATGAAAAGGATGCTAATAGCAGCTAATCTGATGTGCTGGGAATAAACGGAAGAACCACGGCAAGGTCTTGGACACTGATTATTACTATTGTCAAGTCTTTTGTACTCAAGTTCTCAAGCCTTTATCTCGTTTAGTTGTCCAGAAATAGCATTATGCTGTCGTCTGTGTGTGTGGCGGCCGTCTAAAGTGAAAAACACTAATCTGGTGACTTGGGAGGGGAGTTCGAAACGCACCCCAACACCCTGAGGTAGAGAGAACAAGTATTTAATTAAAAATAGGTAATAAGTGTTTATTTGAAAAATTGAACAAAAAAAAATAAAAATAAAAAAAAATAAGTAAATTAATTAATAAACAAAGAAAGAAACAAACAAACGGGAAAGATCACAGTATGTTTAATTGAGGCAACAACATTTTATTTTATTGTAAAATAGTTAACCAGTATTTAATTTGAAAATCAAATGATCAATAAGCAGCTAAACAATGGAAGCATTTTTAGAGGCAAATATTGTGTTAATAAAATAACTAATATTTGTTTTAAAATTAAACATTTCTTAATTTTAAATGAATGAATGAATAAATCAATAAATAAATGAACAAATAAATAAATAAATGAGTAAAATAAAAAAACACCCCTCAAAACTGCAGCTAAAGCAATGGAAGTATTTTAGTAGAGGCAACAAATATTTTACTTCAGATTGAAAATAAGTATTTAATTTTAAGTAAGTAAGTTGGTAAGTAAGTAAGCAAGCAAGCAAGTAAGTAAATAAATAAATAAATAAATAAATAAATAAATAAATAAATATTGCAACACTCAAAACAGCAGCTAAACAATGGAAATATTTTAGAGGCAAATATTATAGTAATATATATTTTTTTTAACAAATATTTTATTTTAAGTAGCAAGTATAAATTTGAACTAGCAAATAAATATAACATTTTTAGGAGAGTCAACAAATAAATAACTATTGCAACACTTAAAACAGTGGCTAAATCAGTGGAAGTATTGTAGTAGAGGCAACAAATATTTTATTGTAAATTGGTTATAAGTAATAAATAAATAAATAAATAAATAAATAAATAATGCAACACTTAAAACAGCAGCTAAACAATGGAAGTATTTTTTGAGGCAAATATTTTATTGATAATTTTTTTTAACAAATATTTGATTTTAAAAAAAAGTAGCAAGTTTTTCTTTAAAAATAGGTAATAACTATTTTATTTGAATTAATTAATTAATTAATTGATGATTGATTGATGATTAATTGATGAATTAATGGCTGCTGTATAAAGCAAAAAATAAATAAATAAATAAATAAAATACAAAAAATTAAATAACACACTAATCTGGCAACTTGGGAGGAGAGTTCGAAATGCACCCCAATACCCCGGGGTCTATCCTCAGGATAAAGGGACCGACGGAGGCTGATAAGCAAAGAAAAGAGAGAAAACAGAAATCATCCCATAAACTGACCCCATAAAGATGAGGAAAGCAAAGCAAGCGTTGGCGAAGAGGGCCTATTGTCCATGGCACGGTGGTTATTGAGGCTTCTGGGGACGCGGGTATTATCCGCGGTGAATATCGAGGGACGCCAGCGAGACGGGTGTTATTTTGGGAGCCTGCTGGAGGTTGCTTTGGCCCTTGAGGGAACGGCTTGTTCATAGTGGAGTTTATGTAGCATGACTGCTCTAAATGAAGCCGCCTAGCACTGCGGCTCGGCCAATTAATCTGTGGATTGTGGCACCTTCCAGCTAGAGCTCCTTTCCCAGCGGCTACACCTGAGTTTATGGGTTTAGGAGAAGCCATGTTGAAGGATTTACTTTGCTTGCTAACTCTGCCCCGAGGCCACACGACCTGTGCGGTCACATCATCGCTCTTGTTATTGTCTTGGAGGAGAACTCCGAGGGTTATTCAGTCGAGTCCAGCCAGCTCTGGTTACTCTTCGCTTTTAACCGATGCTAACAGGACCATCGCCTACGTCAACTTTCCTTACCGCTGCTTTGACCTTGTTATGCCCAAACAAAACTGTGACCCCGGGTTAGTTTACAGAGAGCTGGGACGTCAACATGGATAGTTTTACATAGAGATGCAGACCGGAAAATGCCTAATGTTAAAAACATACAGCTGTAAAAACTCGTATGAAAACATGTTTAGTGCACTATTCATACTGACAACGATTCTCAGTGACAAAATACACAGAAGCCTTTCGAGACCTCCTACAAGATTAGAACAATTAAAACAAATAACATTTTCTTGGAGAAACCAGTGTTGCTTTAGTATCACTAACATACTATTATAGATTTTGTTAATGTTTTAAATTGGATTTAATTTCCTGTTTTTTATTTTAATTTTAGTTACATGTTAGTAATTTTGCTGAACATTTTTGTCATTTTTATTAGTATTTCTTTTTTTTTTATATTTAAAAAAAAATATACATTAATATTTGTATTTGTTTATTTTTGTTTTGTTTTAGTTATTTTAATATTTCAAGTTAAACGAAAATAATAAATACGTTTTTATACATTTTATTTTCAACAAATGTTTATTTTATTTAAATACAAATGTTTGTTACACTGAAAAATGCTGGGTTAAAAACAACCCATCGCTTGGTGAAATACAGACAAACCCAGCAATTGGGTTGTTTTGTTTAACTTAACTATTGCTTAAAAATTACTATATTTCTTATAGAATTACTCTATTTCTTACAAAATAGGTTGGAATTTAGCATTTATTGATATGTTTGATAAATGAACATTTATTAATAAGGTAAAAAAATAATATTTAAATAATGTTTTTTTTTTATTGATTATTAATAAATGTTTACATTTTGATTATAGATGATGCTTCTAGTAATTATATGTCTGATTTTTAATTTACAACCTATTTTGGGTTCATTTCAAGCCGGCTATATAGTAATTTTTAAACAATAGATGAGTTAAATAAACTACCCAGAAGGCTGGGTTAAACTTTTAACCTAACCACTGAGTCAAAACACTTAGCAAGCCAATTTCTGAGTTTGTCTATATTTTACCCAGCGCTTGGTTGTTTTAAGTTATGTAAGCAACATTTGGTTTTCAACCACTGAAAATGGGAAAAATTCAACAATCTGAAAATGGAGCCCCAATGAGACTGCTATATCTCTGGGACTAAACATTGTAGGGCCTTGAAAATGAAGATTCAGAAAGAAAAGTGTATTAAGAACCAGAATGTAAAATCATATTGCGATATCTTTAATATTTGATGAGTTATAGGCACATAAACTTTGTAAAAAGATTATTTATTGCACTCGGAATGGTATGCTCAATGCTGTTGTTTTGACAGAAGGAAATGAGATTTCTAGTTTCACTATTTTTTTTTTTCTTTAGACAATGCTCTTTAAAAGAAAAGTAGTATCATATTTGTGCAAAGAGACCCACATTTGATTTTTGACCACTGAAAATGTGCACATTTTAACAATTCACACATGGAGCCATATTCAAATTCCAATATCTCTGGAACTGAACCATATACGGCCCTAAAAAAAGTGATGTTTCCCTATTTTTGGATGGCCACCATTGGCTTATAATGCAACAAAGATTGCTAAAGTCAACAGTTTTTACTAACAGACCTACCAATCTCTGTGTAAAAATAAGATAACGATGCTGCCGTCTTTCTGAAGTCATTTTTTATATATTTTGTTTTCAATTAGTGTTCAATTAATGTTTATTTTTATTTATATTAATACAAATGTTTGTTATGGTTTTAGTTTTAGTTACAATGATAACCCCAGAACAAACTTAAGTTATGAAAGCAATATTTGGATTTACTGCACTCGGACTGGTATGCCCAATGCAGTTGTTTTGACAGAAGGAAATGATATTTCTAGTTTCACTATTTTTTTTTTCTTTAGACATTGCTCTTTAAAAGAAAAGTAGTATCATATTTGTGCAAAGTGACACACATTTGATTTCTGACCACTGAAAATGTGTACATTTTAACAATTCACACATGGAGCCATACTGAAATTCCAATATCTCTGGAACCGAACCACATACGGCCCTAAAAATGAAGATGCTAAAAGGAACATTTGTTAAGACCCAATATCTAAAAGGGTATTAAGATATCTTTAACACTTCTTGAGTTACAGGCATACAAACTTCAGAGAAAAAACTTGAAAAGTGCTGTTTCTCTATTTTTTAATGGTCACCATTGGCATATAATGCCACAAAGATTGCTAAGGTCAACAGATTTTACTAAAAGACCTACCAATCTTGGTGTAAAAGTAACATCATGGTGCTGCCACCTTTCTGAAGTCATTTTTTTCCCCCTGTGATTTACCCCTCTACAAAATAGTGGATTACTTCATGCACGACATTTAATATTTTGGCTTTTATCACTATACACGTCTATCTCTCTTCAGAAAAAATATAAGCAAAATCAAAAATTTGAGCCGGGGAAGTTTTTGCAATTTGGTTGATTTGACACGCAATGACCCTTCTCTCATTTATAGTTTTCCTCCCACTGGTGTCTTTGTATTTAGCCACTTTTCCTCTGCTCTGCTGAGAACCTGAAGGCCAGGCCATCTCCCCATAGTCCTTATTACACATCACTGCAGCTTCAAAGCAGCGAGCGAAGGACCAAACACACTGGATCTGCGGTCCTCCGGGAGCCACAGCCCGGCAACTCTCGTCCGTCTTTGCTTTCATTATGTGCTCTTTGGCTCTCTCCTCCGCTTTGGTGGCTGCTTGCATCACTTAGAGAGGGCGAGGAGAGCCATGCTCTCCTTTGAAACTGTAAACGGCTGGATTAGGATAGCGGTACTGTGTCCGACGACACGCCTGCAGAGATCTTTCTGAAACCCGGGGGACTCGATGCGGTTAAGAAGCGGGTCAGCCGTGGGACTTAAATGGAGTGTTTTATCGCTTAGCACACAGTTCATAAACATGAGCTCAATTTTTACCTCATTATAAAACGATCAAGCATGCCACAAGATATGCATTTTTCTTCTTACAAACACGTGCACAAACACATCAGCTAACATCAAGGACTTCTCATCATATATATAATCTATAGAGAATATGACTGTTTTGGAATGAGGTATGAGAATAGATAAGCTTATATTTATGATCTATGGAAAGGCAGTGAAATACTAGCGTTTCATCTTATGGCTCCAGAGAAATCTCTGTGCACAAATTTATGAATATACCCATTCACAGTCTGAAAAGCATGCATGGGTAATTGAATATCATGCATTTCAATATCATGCATAGTTTTGCTAATTACAGCCTAAAATATCATACAACAGTAACATGCATCATTTAGTCTACTCTTTTCTACATGAATATGAGCACAGAAGTCAGTGAACGCATGGCCACTGCAGAATCTATTTAAAAAATATTTAAAAAACCGTAATTGTTGCACCGATTTCAACAGAGTAAATGTCAGTGCTCATTGGACAAGAGGCCGTAATCATGCAAAAATACAGAATGGTCATTTAGTTTAATTAAATAATTGTACTTTGCAGCTTTTGGGAGCAACACTGCAAAGCCAGGAAAAAATAATATAATGATTACTTCAACAAATAATTGAACAGTGTTTAAATTCACAATAAAAATAACCTTTAGTGGGCTTAAATAGCACCATGACTATGAGTGAGATTGCATGTGTGTGCAAACTGCAAGAAAACAGAATAACTACAGCATGCAAACATAAACTAAGTATAGTTAACACCAACTACTAGACCTCATGATGCAATGCACATCATGATCTATATGTCGTGATTCAATGCATTGTGATTTAATAATTTGATTGCAAGAAAAACTGCATCAAATGCATAAGAATTTTTTGTTTTTTTAATTTTTTTTATTTTGTTACATTTTTATTTGATTAAAACATTATTTAAATTCTTAATGTTTTATGGCTTTATTTACTTAATAGAAAAATGTAAATACACAGAACTGCTGGAAAAAAAAACACTTAGCAAGGCCCTATTATTGTAAAAATAAATAAATACATAAAATAATAATAATAATAATAATAATAATAATAATAATAATAATAATAATAATAATAATAATAACAACAATAACAACTACAACAAAGTTGAAAACACAAACTTTGGTTAAAAACAAAAAACAGAATTTTGAGAATAAAAATAAAACGTATTTCATAGAGCCCTTTTTTTTTTAAATTACACATTTTTGTTGATTGTTTAAAAAAAGGTAACCATTAAATCTCAATTCAGTCATATATATATATATATATATATATATATATATATATATATATATATATATATATATATATATATATATATATATATACACACACAGTATATATATATAAAGGAATTTAAACAAAATAAAATATATATATATATACACACACACACACACACACTATTATATATATATATATATATATATATATATATATATATATATATATATATATATATATATATATATATATACACACTCTCAGAAAAAAAGGTACAGTTCTGTCGCTGGGGTGGTACCCTAAGGTACAAAAGTGAAAAGGTACATCTTTGTACCTTACCTACCCCTAAACAGTACATATTAGTACCTTAAAGGTACATTTTAGTACTTTGAAAGTACATATTGGTACCTTAAAGATACACATTGGTTCCTTAAAGGTGCATTTTAGTACTTTAAAAGTACATATTTGTACCTTTTCACTTTGTACCTTAGGGTACCACCCAAGCGACAGAACTGTACCTTTTTTTCTGACAGTGTATATATACAGTATATATATATATATAAAGGAATTTAAAAAAAAAAAAAAAAAAAGCTTAAAATAAAAAAAAAAAAAAAAAAAAATTGAATTTGGAGGGGAAAAAAGTGTTGTTGTTTTTTTTTTTTCAATTATACATACTTTTTGATTGTTAAAAAAGTAACCATTAAAACTTAATTCATAAATAAATAAATAAAAATAAAAATGAATGAATTTAGAAAAACTTGGAAATTAATGGGGAAAAAAATGGAATTGAAAATGGAAAAAAATTCTACAGATTCATTTTCTTTCTCCCAACACACTGTGAGCCTCATTTTTTACTTATTTTAGCTAATTTGATAATATCAGATACAGCTTGTCTCCTATTTTTTAGCATAACTAGTAGATTATTTCATGCCTTTCATGAAAACAAACAAACAAACAAACAAACAAACAAAAAAGGTAATTTGAACATTACTTCTTGAAATTTAACACTGCTTGAAATTACTTATTTTATTATGCTTTCAGATAATATTAAGAGTGTACTCAAGTAACAGTAGCTGTCGAGACTGACTGGAGGATGACGGTATATATAGTTATATATAGACGGTATATATAGTTATAAGTAATCAATGGTGGTTAATGCCAAGATGGAGGATGGAGGCTGTGTGTGTGCGTGTGTGTGTGTGTGTGTGTGTGCGCGTGTGTGTGATGCTTCACCAGCGGTTGTGATAAATGAAGCCATCGACTGCCCCAGCGGTATCACAGCTCCGTCACAAACAAACACTTTCCCTCATTCCACCGCGTCTGATAACAAACACCATTACCTCTGTTTAGCAAGCGGTACTTCACCAGAGAACGAATCAGCCGCTTACGTTAGCGCCGTCATTGCTTAATCATGAGCCGCAACCGTTCCAGTACCACAGCAAACATGTGCATCCGATATAAAGGAAGCATCATTACTCCTTCCTAGATAAACATCATTAACTGAGTTTACGCAAACACGTCGCATGTGCTTCTGAGCGGACTGCACGTACAGCCTGAATGAAACGCACAAAGCATTTTATACTCAGTGCAACAAATGTTTCATCATAATTTGCAAAGGGCAATTACTTATGAAAGTCAAAGGCAAAACAAAAGAAAGGTGATCTGAACAATAAAACATGGAGGACAAAACTGCTCAAAACTGAAGGGAAAATTGACATATTTAAAAGAATAATGGCTCCATTTTAATGGAATATATTAGACACTAAATGAGTGCATTTATGGATGTTTTAATTGAATTAATTTTTATACATTTCTACATTCTGTTTTTGATTTATTTAATTATTATTGATTTAATCACTCCATGCTGAGTGCTTCAGTCCTCTGCTAAAATGTGCTTAATTTTATTAAATGCATGAGAATAATGGAAAAGAGAAAGTAAAGGAAACATAAACAATGAGATTTGCCTGAGATCAAATGGAGACTTAAAGGGATAGTTCACCCAAAACCCTCGAGCCATCAAAGATGTAGATTACTTCTTTCTTCCGTAGAATAATAATGAATATTTTTTATTAATGCAAGTCACTTCGAGAGCCACAAAACAAAAAAAACAAAGCATAAACAGGCAGTACAAAATCTAGGGCCCTATGATTTCCGCGATGCGGAAAAAGCGGACAGAATTGCGGAATCCAGTCATAAAAACGGAATTTACTGAGTA
>CM070007.1:40446603-40514103 GCA_036247105.1 Cirrhinus mrigala | reverse complement strand
TAATCACTCTTATTCCATAAGCGCCACCTGCTGGCAAAGACTGAGTTTGCGTTCTTTCAGTCTGTCTGCTGTTTTTCCCTGAAGCATCTTTTTGTTTTTAATAAAATATTAATAATGATTTTTTTTTTTTTTTGAACAAACAAATAATGTTTGGACTTAAGTTAGGCTAATAGGTTTAAGTGTGGTATCGAAATTGGAATCGAGAATTGTACGATTTTATTTGGTATGTAAAATTTTGGTGTCATATAAGCTTATTTAATAAATAAATAAAATATAACATGAGTCATGCCGGGCCAGTGAAAATTTTGACCGGGCAAGTAAAAATTTGAACCACTGGCCCAACCAGGCCAGTAGAAAAAATCCTTAGCGTTGAGCCCTGATTTCCATAGGGCTCTAAATTTAGTCTTTAGTAATTTTTAACAGACTGTTGTTACATTTTTTACATTAAATTACACATACTTTTTAAAAAATATTTCATAAATAAAATAAAATAAAATAAAATAAATATCCTGGCAGATTTTGTAAGATATGTCAACAAGGAAAGAAAAAATGCAAATTGCAGCCATTAGTGACATATAATGAAACACCTTCAGACAAAAGAACAAAAAAAAAAAAAAAAAAAGGTCTGGGCCTAATGAAACACTTTCAGACAAAAGATAAAAAAAATAAAATAAAAAGTCTGGGCCTGTAAAAAAGGCCTGTAAAAAGTAAGCACCTTTCTTCCTTGCATTATCATTAGGTGTAATGCATCTACATATTTTACTTTTGACATTGCTAAAAAAAAATAATAAAAAAAAAATAAATAAATAAATAAAATAAAAAACATTGAAAACACACATATAAGACAAAACAAAAAAAAAAGGCAGCAATAAAACAATTGAGAAAAAGAAATGTAACTTCCACAGGGCTCTAAAATTTAGTCTTTAGTAATTTTTAACAGACTGTTGTTAAATTTTACATTAAATTACATCTACTTTTTAAAAAGTATTTTATAAAATAAGATAAAATAAATGAATATTCTGGCAGATTTTGTAAGATATGTCAACAAGAAAAGAAAAAAAAAAAAAATGCAAATTGCAGCCATTAGTGACATAATGAAACACCTTCAGACAAAAGAACAAAAAAAAAAAAAAAAAGGTCTGGGCCTGTAATTTTGGGCCTGACATATAATGAAACACTTTCAGACAAAAGATAAAAAATAAAAAATAAAAAAAAAGTCTGGGCCTGTAAAAAAGGCCTGTAAAAAGTAAGCACCTTTCTTCCTTGCATTATCATTAGGTGTAATGCATCTATATATTTTACTTTTGACATTGCTAAAAAAAATTAAAAAAATAAATAAATAAATAAATAACAAAATAAAAAACATTGAGAACACACATATAAGACAAAACAAAAAAAAGGCAGAAATAAAACAATTGAGAAAAAGAAATGTAACTTCCACAGGGCTCTAAAATTTAGTCTTTAGTAATTTTTAACAGACTGTTGTTAAATTTTACATTAAATTACATCTACTTTTTAAAAAGTATTTTATAAAATAAAATAAAATAAATTAATATTCTGGCAGATTTTGTAAGATGTCAACAAGAAAAGAAAAAAAAAAAAATGCAAATTGCAGCCATTAGTGACATATAATGAAACACTCAGATAAAAGAACAAAAAAAACAAACATTTATTTATTGCTTGTTTATATTTTGACAATGGTTATTATTATTATTATTATTACTATTATTATTATTATTATTGATTTTAATACATTCTTCTTTTGATTTTGGGATAAAATGTGACCAGCAAATGTTGTCAACAGGTTTCATGAGATCATCTAATGGCTACATATGTGTTTTCAAACAGCTTAAACTTAAAAATTGGGAATTATTTCAGATATCAGCTATGTCAGATATTACTTCAGATACATCATTATTGCATGAAAAATCAAACTGGGTCATCGAGAGCAGACTTTCAGCCTGACTGGAGTCACAGCATGTTCCTGAATGCACAATTTATTCATGCCTTGAAACTCGGACTGATCTTATGACTTTGACTTTTGATTGCAGGCTATGGTAGCTTGGAAAATCTTGAGACATTGTTGAGATCTATTCAGACCTGTGAGATTACCAAGGTCTATTTCTCAAGAGTAAAACTGAGGTCTTAAGCATCGCTCTCCGTACGCTCTCCAAATAACCGGAGCGCCGTCTAGGAGAAACAAGCGATTTTAGAGAGATCTCATTAGCGATTGTTCTTTGCTGTGGGGAGTGACCGAGACGCAGCATGCAGGGTGTGGATGTGAGAAAGTCTTCACAGAGACTGACAGTCTGTGTCTCTCTGAAAGCTCGCCTGGACGCCCACTCACAGCTGCCTCTGAAGCGGCTCATACTCGGCTGCAGATATTGTGTTTCCTCCTGCTCTCCGTGCCGTAGCGGCGTAAGCCACAAGAGGAGGAGGATGTGGAAACCGAAGCCTTGATGAGTCACCGTGATGGTGCACATGAAACGCAGGAGCAGGAATAGATAGCAACCATTCACAGCAAAGACGTTCATTGAGATGAAACGCGATTCTGATTTCTAAGTCCAAATGTTTGTTCCTTCACATTTAGAAAATTTCCCATCTGCTTTCATCCACAATCACACCGGTTTCGTAAACTCGTTCTTAGTTCTGGTGTTGAACATGAACACAACATAATGGATAAAAATGTCTGCAAAATGACAAAAATGACCGTTTGCGTCAGATTTGGAGAAATGGGTCATTTGCAGTGAATAGGTGCCGTCAGAATGAGAGTCCAAATAGCTGATAAAAATCGCAATAATCCACACCGCTCCATCAGTTAACATCTTGAGAAGATAAAAGCTGAAACAAATCCATCATTTCCAAATCCATCAAGACACTTTTGACTAAAGTATGAGTCCATAATCCATAATAAAATTTCCATCTCCTGTTGTTTCCCACATCAAAATCCAGCCACATATTTGTTTAGAGCTGTTTTGGCTTGTAAAGAGTGCTTATTTCTGTGCAAATTTCTGTCCTGATTCAGATCAGTCCACTTTTTCACTGGAAGCAGCGTCAATGTGAATTATGGACTCAATTTATTTTATTTAAAAAGTTCTTAATGATTGACTTGTTTCAGTTTTTTTAAGATTATTTGTGGATTATTGTGATGTTTTTATCAGCTGTTTGGACTCTCATTCTGACGGCACTCATTCACTGCAGAGGATCTATTTGTGTGCAAGTGAGGGAAATGTCCCTCATGTGACATTTCTACAGGTCTGATGAAGAAACAAACTCATCTACATCTTGGATGGCCTGAGGGTGAACACATTTTCAGCATTTTGTCATTTTTTGTGTGAACTAAAACTTGTAATAGCTACACGACTTAATATGGAAGGTCTGTGGTAACAGAAAACATTGCTATCTTTTATGTTTCTTGAATTTTGTTAATGACAACAAATCAATTGTTGGCAAAAAGTTTTTGAGTTTGAGTTTTATCTCTCCTCACATTCAACCGGAACATAGTTTATCACTGTATAGAGCATTTCCCTCATGTTTTTAGCTTTAAATTGATTTAGTCTTGGTGTTTACAATAAATGTTGTTTATGATGAATGCTGCCTATAATTTACGTTTATTTAATACTTACATTTTTTTATTCTTGTTCTGTATACTGTTAAATTTGAATGATTTGTTGTGGAGTAAGAGGAAGTAATGTCCTCATTTATAATGTCTGTAAACATTAATTTATTGGCCAGCTTTTTTCTGATTGTTGGCTCTGTGACATATGGTCCTCTATCATAAGCTGCTTTGGGTAAAGGCATCTGTTAAATGCATAAATGTAATAATAAAAAGCAACTTATACACAAACATTACAATTGAAGGATTTCATCTTTCATTTTTTGGTAAAAAAAATCTCTTTAACTGAAAGTACTAGAAGTTGCTTTGGATAAAAGACTCATCATCATTTAATTCAAGCTCTACTCAAACTCAGTTAAAAAAAACTCCCTATGCTGTTTGCCAGACATAAAAAGCTGGGTAGGTTATGTTAACATGTGAACTGTTCTCAGGATTACCTGTATTTTATGAGCAGAATCTATGCAAATCTGCCCTGATTCTGTGGCCCACGGGAATCGAAGCATATTATTATATGAATGCAGCATCTACATCTTTGAAATTACCACTTTATGCAGCTCTGAGGCCTGCTGAATGCGACCGCACTTTAAAATGATTTTTCTCACGTATATTTCCCTTGGGAGGGAGGGGCTTGATATAGTTCTGTTTTCAAGGGTTTGTATCCATACGTCCTTCCTTCCGCTCATTAATCAAACGATGCTTTGACTTTTACAGCATGCAAGCCAAATGCAGGATTTTGTACAAAATGTTAGCTGTTGCATAAACTACGCACAGGCTTTTTGCACTTGACATGTTTGTCCAGTCATTCATTAGTGGTGTTTTTCAAGTTAAGCATCAATTGAAGTTGCAAATAAAACAGATTATTAGATTGTCTTTTACAAAAAAGTACTATTCTACTTCAAAATTGAGTTTAATATGATGCTTGTCATTTCTCTGTAATCATTTGTGAAATTAACTAGTAATTTCTGAGTGAAACTGTCATTCAAAGTAAATGCTACGCTGTAATTTTTCACTATATTGCTATTGCTCATTCAAAGATTAAAACTCAGGTTTTTGAACCTACTTTCAGCCAAAAATAAAAATTTACTGAAAATGTCCTCACTCTCAGGCCATCCAAGATGCAGATGAGTTTGTTTCTTCATCAGAATTGGAAAAATGTCTCACTGCTCACTAATGGATCCTCTGCAGTGAATGGGTGCCGTCTGAATGAGAATCCAAACAGCTGATGAAAACATCACAACAATCCACAAGTAATCCACACCACTCCAGTCCATCAGTTAACATCTTGAAAAAACAAAAGCTGTGTGTAAGAAACAAATCAACGATTAAGACATTTTTTTTTTTTTTTTTTTTAACTAAAATACGAGTCCATAATCCATAATAATGCTACCTCCAGTAAAAAAGTGCATCTCCTTGCGTCTCTCACATCAAAATCCACCCACATGCTTGTTTAGAGCCATTTTGTTTTGGCTTGGCTTGTAAATGGTGCTTGATCTGTACAGATTTCTCTCCTGATTCAGACCAGACCACTTTTTCACTGAAGGAAGCATCATTATGGATTACAGACTCGTATTTTACATTTACATTTACATCTACATTTTGGATGACCTAAGGATGATCACATTTTTATCCAATTTTTGATTCATTTGCATAGCAACACCCTGGCAAAAAGCAAGCAAATGTAGAAATCTGGTTTATTATGCAGATCTTATGCAATCTTTTAAGTACACAATATACTATTTCTACAGTAAATTTCTTATTCCTCTGAACTGTTTTGATGCTGCATTGTAGCTATTTCCCCCAGCACAGAGGTAAACAAAGGTTCCTCCGGTCTCCTTACATATTGAGAGCATGCATCTGCATGCGTACGTGTTTGTACAAGCATGACCATTACTCCAGCTGTCTTTTTTCCCCGTCCCCAGCGTGCACGTTTCTCAGTGGAGATGCACTTCAGATGTACACTCTCCACACGGGCATACCACATAAATCTTTTAATACTCCCACCACTGAGATTCCTCACCACAACTCAGAGAAATCTCTTAATTATGGCACTTAACATAGCACACGATAGCTGCAGCCACGCCGCAGAGCGCATAATTCACTGCGCCGAGAGCCCAGACCTCAAAAACACCGAGCGTGAACACGGAATGAAGACAGAACGTTTTTATATCCGTGATGTTGTGTGAGGAATCACAAAGCAGGGCTCTTGAGAAAAAGCCCTTAAGCAAACAGCTTCTATACCACAAAAGGACAAAAATAAAATGAATGACAATTTCAAGAGCTTCTTGAGCATTAACATTCAACCCGGAGTGCATGAATATGGGTATTTTTAAACAGTTACAGAATATCAAGCTCAATATCTTACAATGAACATCAATAAGAGTTGTTATATCATGTCAAAATTCAGAGCAGCTCAGCTCAGGCAGCTTAAATTCACTTTTAGACGAGGATGAAAATCTGCTCTGTTTTCTTTCAGTCTTTCCTGAGGACACAATCCTTCAGTGGACGACTGCAAACTTCAATACTCAGTAATTATTTATACACGCATGCACAATTTTAAGAAAGCAAGCATTTTTGGCAGATTTACACTTTTGAAATGTCAGGATTGTGACAACATTGCACTTTCTTTCTATAATAATACACATCCCAAACATTGAACGTTCTCTCAACATTATAAACAAACGTTTCAGTAATGTTAAAATGTTCAAAACATTAGCATAGACATTTATATTGTATATTGTTCACAAAACATTTCACTAAATGTTTTTTTTATGTTACTACTTGTTTTGAAAATGTTTCAGAACAGAGAAAAATAACATTCAAAAACATTTCCATGATGTTCGCAAAATCATAAAATGGTATGTTCGCATAACCAAAAGAAAACATTTTTCAGAACATCTTAAAAACTTACATTTTAAAAATTCAGAGATAACATTTAAATAACTAAATAGGATCAATAGCAAAACGTTCTTAGAAGATATTTTTGTTAGCATGGATGTCGCCATTTTCTGTTTTGTCAACATTTTATAGCCATTAACTGTAACAGAAACCAGGAAAATAAGTTTATACTGATTTGTTAACCTAATTTCCTTCTTTCAGTTTTTACTAGCTGTGTATGCAACCTTAAAAATGCTAAAAATTATCTATGTAGAAAGTCACTGGCACCATCTAAAATGGTGATTCTCAACCACTAGGGAGCCTCAACATCCTTACAAAGATCACAAAATGATTTAAAATTATCTCAAATAAGTTATTGTGAAAAGAATACAAGCTAAATTCAAGAAGTAGAACATTTAAACTGACATTATATGCTGTAACGTTGGTGATTCTCAGCCCCAGAGGTGCCAAATGAGTCCTGAGGCCTTCCAGTAAGATGAAGAGCATCACAAAGATCTCAGGAAGGTTGAAAAATCACCATTCGAAGACTTCAAGAGGTGCATATCATGCAGAAATGTCATCTATTGAGCCACTGGCCCGTCTAGCCAGCTGGCATCTGTTTTGGACGCGGCCAATGTGTGTAATGAATTAATTGACTACTTAAATCAACCTAGTATTTAACATGGATATGATCACTGAAACAGCTGGTCAGCCATTAAAATCCATAAAAGCAATCCAAACAAATCATACTGCAGCACAATGCATTTCTGAAATGATCAGTACGATTTTGACGGAATGGTAATACAATCAGGGTGGGAAATTAGCACTCGCCACCAGCCAAATGTGGACCGATTTTGTCATACCTACCATCCGGGCAACATTATGTCAGAATGGCCGCTGACACATAAGTAGCATTGATTATAGTTTAAGCAACAGTCTCCAAAAAATCATCCAAAAAATGCTGCACTCAGATGCATAAGACATTCAGCAGCTACAGATGTCCAACACTGAAAAAAAAATCAATTATATAAATGGCTTTAGGGGCCCAAACAACAGTGGTTTAATTTCACAGACATAGCAAGTTATGCACTTTAAACAAGAACAATGGCTGGTAAAACTCCTAATTCAGCAAAACAGTTAATTTCTCACCCTGCCTATTAACTAGAACTAAACAGACTAAGACAGGCAGAAACCCCAAGACTAATTTAAAGAAAATCCCAACGCCTTTTCGCAAAGATTTCCCCATAGCAAGATCTGGATGTTGGTGAACAGAGAGATGTTTATACTGAAGACAGTGAACAGCGCTCTACCTCCACCTGTCGTTCTGCCAAAGACACTGGATTCATCTGACGCGACGCGTCCAGTCTAAAACGCGAGCGTTATAATAAACGAAGCTGTTGTACAAGCGCGCCAAGTCGAGAAGTAAACGAATTATTTTAATAAGGGGGCGTTCCGATCACATTCGTTCCTTATAAGAGGAGCGTTCTAGTTTCTAGCGTTGAAACTCTCAAGCACAGATGCACACTGTTCACAAAAACCAACAAACAGCTTTTGAAATAAATCAGTCGCGTTGTAAATATATGCGATGAAGTGTCACCTCCAAACGTGCGTGCTAGGATTTAATAAGCGTTCTTCAGAGTTTACGGCCGTTATAAAACATCACAGCACACATTCTTATGAATAAATCCATCAAGTTACAAGAGACGGATAAAAACTGAGAACAAGCTGGACGAACAAATATAAATCAATCAGATTAGCAAGAAAACGATAATTGCGCGTCAAATAATTTAACGCGGGAATGAGAAAAGTATGAGGGAACATAACGCGCTGATTATTACCTCACAAAACTACAGATGACGGATTAATTATTTTCTATTACAGTACAATGATCGCTGTGTTAATGAAATAAATCATTTCATAACATCTGATCTCATCGATAACATTGATGTTCTCCTCAGAAGATGAACGTTTAACTGCAGAAACCGCGGGTTTGCCACACACCTCATGTGTCAATCATAAATTACCGCGAAGGAATCAACAGTAAACATCATGACAGGCATTTATTCTCCTCCTCACAGGCTCTTCCCGCTGAAATAGCAGCACAACTGTTGTCTTTGATCCAGTGTCCAACCATATAAAGAGCCAAAAGCACCCGAATTTCCCCTCAGTCTCGACCGAGGACATACAGAGAGCTGGAGCTGCCCAACTTGTGCCCGCTGTTTGACCGCCCACTTAAAATGTTTAAATGTTGATCTGTTTACCTTGACAGCCGCAGAGCAGCAATCCGAGCAGACAGGTGAATTTGAGGATCATTTTCAGCAGGTGAGAGTGACGGACAGCCGCTTGTGTCGCGAGTTGAAACCTCAGCGAGCCGAATGAAAGTAGCGAATCCAGATCGCGCTCTCCCTCTCCCTCTTTCTCTCTCTCTCTCTCTCTCTCCTCCCGTGTGTGTGTGTGTGCGTGTGTGTGCGCGCGCGGCTGGACCTCAAATGCGAATCACTGCGCCCTGTCCAGAACATGTCCATGTCACGTTTCACCTCTGAAAATACTATTTTGTTAAAATGGTAAATATAAAAATAAAATAAAATAAAATAAAATAAAATAAAATAAAAAAGACATTTATTTATTTATTTATTTATTTATTCATTCATTCATTCATTCATTCATTCATTCATTCATTCAGTTCTTATTATACAACACAATAAGACAGACCAAAAAATAATTAATTAAAAATATGGATAATATCCTGGCAAAAGTGACCAGTACATTTTCCGTAAAACTTACAGACATTTCCTTCAACCTCAAAACACAGCACAATGCAATGTGTAACATGCATGGCTTGAATGGTTACAGATTGATCAATCTAAAATAATTCTGGGGACTTGTTACCATAACTTAAATAAATGCAACGTTAAAGGCAAGTTAAAATTCTAAATTATTAATTTAATTAACCCCTTTGCCAAAATTATTTTGATGCATTCTGTTGACAAAATGCTGATCGTTACATTAACTATATGTTATTATATGTGACCCTGGACCACAAAACTAGCTGTAAGTAGCACATGTATATTTGTAGCAATAGCCAAAAATACATTGTATGGGTCAAAATGACCAAAAATCTGTTTTGTCAAAAAGCATTAGGATATTAAGTAAGATCATGTTCCATGAAGATATTTTGTAAATTTCCTACCGTTAATATCAAAACTTAATTTTTGGTTAGTAATATGCGTTGATGAGAACTTCATTTGAAACTTTAAAGGCGATTTTCTCAATATTTGGATGTTTTTGCACCCTCAGATTCCAAATTTTCAAAGAGTTGTATCTCGGCCAAATATTGTCCAATCCTAACAAACCATACACCAATGGAAAGCTAATTTAGCTAATTTCAGATGATGTATAAATCCCAATTTCAACAAATTGACCCTTATGACTGGTTTTGTGGGTCACATTGTATTTAATGTCAATTCAGATTTATGTGTTAAACGATTTTCTTATTGCAGTTCCAGTAACCTAATAAAATTATCTTGTTAACTTTGGAAATTGGGTAGTGGATTTCTAGCTCCCAGCATGCTTTAAATGCTGAAAGTAAGTTTTATTTTGTATATTTTTAGTGAATGGAAAGACTAGTTAACATTTAAAGCTGTTATATTTAATATTTAAGAATTTATTACTTTTTTTTTTTTTTTTTTTTTTTTCCTTTTTCTTAAAATCACTATGAACACTGTAAAAAAAGTTTCTAAGTTGTAAATAAAACAAAGATTGAGTTTTAACAATAAAATGCTTGCGTCTTTCAACATTTCACATTTAATTTAATGTTTGTCATTTAAAATGTTTCTACACCATATTTCATTGACTTGCATTAGAATGACTGTCCAGTGCAAGTAACACATAATATCTAATTTGTTCATTAAATTTACATGGTAAATATGTACAAATATAGACATTTAAAACTCAAAATGAGATAAGAAAAAGATAAGAATAATTGGCTCAAGGACCAGCACTCAATTAGTTGCCACACTTTAAAGTGATAGTATACCCAAAAATGAAAATTCTGTCATTAATTACTCACCCTCGTGTCGTTCCAAACACGTAAGACCTTCGTTCATCTTCTAAACACAAATTAAGATATTTTTATAAAATCTGAGAGCTTTCTAGGCCTGCATAGACAGAAACACAACTGAAACATTAATTAATTATATCAATTAACATTAATTTTATAAAGCTATGAGATGTCACATGGACTGTTTTATTGATGCCCTTACTACCTTTTTGGGCCTTGAATGTTTCAGTTGCATTGCTTTCTATGCAGGATTATATTATATATATATATGAAATATCTTAATTTGTGTTCCAAAGATGAACAAAAGTATTACGGGTTTTGGAATGACATTAGGGTGAGCAATTAAATGACAGAATCTTCATTTTTGGGCGAACTAACATTTTTATTTTTTTTTTTTTTTAAACTTAAAAAAAAAAAAATGTGTTTATGCTACAAATTATGTTCATCTAACTCTGTGTATTTTATTGGTTGAACAATGCCTGTAGAAGTTGTCATAACACTAACAAGTTGTCATAAAAATAATTCCCCAATGCAAAACGTTGCATAGTTCACCAAGAAATATTAACATTCAGTATTCATCTGATATAAACCATTTTCTAAAGAATTTATTTCTTCAGAAGTGTGAGGAATAATAATTTGCTATTCACTTAATGTCTCCCCCTCTGATGAAACTGTCAAATCTCATTTGCTGCATCTAATTTACACCGCTTTGCTTCATCTTAAATCTCATGCCTGACTCTTGTACTGTTTGTCTAGTTTGTCACAGGGATGGGTGTGATTTCTCAGCCCACCCATTGCAGTGATTTCTGTCAGGTACAAGAGACATTTTGTATGTGGTAAAATAGTATTACTCACAGCAGCTAGTGCTCCTAAAAATAGGCTTCACATTTTGTGTTAAATTTCTTATTTCACCAAGACCAAAATGCGCCATGGTGCGGCATGCTTTTACAACATTTTTATTTTTATTTATATTTAAAATTCAGTTGTAAAACTGGATGTTTTGATGCAAGATCCCACTGCTGATATATATAGTCCCAAAAGGGCAGTGCAGCATTGCCAGACATGTTTGTTTTTTAATACTCCACTTGTGTGATGTTATTTGCTTTTCTCTCAACACTTACAATGAAATCATTTGAAGGCAAGACACTACAGGCAAAACCAATGTTTTTCATGCACTGGTCAATTCTGAGACTTCGTATTTGGTTTCCATAACATGTCTTTCTTTCAGACCAGTGGAAAGAAAACATTCAAAATGCACATTAATGTGTGTTTATGACATTTTATCTATATGTGTCTGGATATTTCAATTACAATACATCTCTGTTTTCTCATTATAAGATTTTTCTCCACTTTCCACAATTTATATAACATTTTATTCCAAAAAAAAAAATTATATATAAAATATATATATATTAACATTTAACTATGTCAAATAAATAAATAATAATCAAATAAGAATTTGAATCTGGCTTTATCCAATTATCAGATTAATGTTATGCAAATTTATCCAAATTAGTGCAAGGTTAATTTGTTTAATGCCTCATTTGCAAATTTAAACAAATATTTAAAAAAAAACTTGTAATACAAAACAACTGCATCAATGTACTGTGATTAATTAACCAGGTAAGCATGGTGATATCTATTAGTAAATAATTTTACCCTATATATTTGGTGTCTATTAAAAAAAAACATGTTCACTGTAAAACATTTCCACCCAATTCAATTCAATCTTGTCTACCTGAATCTCATATAACTTGGATTTCTTTTTTATTACTACATAAATAAAAAAAACAATGTCAACAGCCTGAAAAAATGTTTTCAGGAATAAACTCTTGTATAAAAGAAAGACAAACAACATATGAACAAACCGCTAAGTAAAAACCTTCAGAATATAGATAGGAATAAAACTTAAAAGTTTTGGTGAATGTAAGTGATACTGAAGTAGAGAACAAAACTTTTTTAATGTATGTATTGTAATTGAAATCTACAGATGCACATAGATAAAGTACAAAGATAAAACCAAGTGAATGTTTTAAGAACAAACGCCTCAGTAAAACCATTCAGAATATAGATGGGAATAAATCTGTGAAATTTGGTGTATGTAAATGATATTAAAGTGGAGATAAATCTTGTTTAAAAACAACTTTAAATTATATGTATTACAGTTGAAATCTGCAGATGCAAATAAATAAAGTGCAAAAAAAAAAGTGAATATCAGTACATTAGTTCATATGTTATTTGTCTTTTTTTTTTTTTTTTGTACAAGAGTTTATTCCTGAAAACATTATGAAAATGTGTTTCTTTTTCAGGCTCTTGACATTGTTTTTTGATTTATGGAGTGATAAAAAAGAAATCCAAGTTATATGAGATTCAGGTAGACAAGATTTTTAAAAAATGAGTTTAAATTACTAGTACAGCCTGAACTGAATTTTATTTTATTTATTTATTTATTTATTTATTTATTTATTTTTATTTTTATTTATTTATTTATTTATTTATTTTAGTTAGTTAGTTAATTAGTTTGTTTATTTGTTTATTTGTTTATTTATTTATTTATTCATTTGGAAAGGTTTTACAGTGAACATGTTTTATTTAAAAGACACCAAATAAATGAGATATCACCATACCTCCATACCTAACCTTAACCTTAACATGAACAAACCCCTAAGTAAAACTAAGTAAAAACCTTCAGAATATAGATAGGAATAAAACTCTAAAGTTTGGTGTACTGTATGTAAGAGCTGCTGAAATGGAGAAACAAACTAATTTGGAGAAAACAGACATGTATGCATTATAACGAAATCTTGTTTAGTATGAACTGCAATTGAAATCTGAAGTAAAAATTTGTTAAATTATTTTGAAAGTAATGGAATAAGTAATGGACTACTAATATATGTTCTTCAAAAGTTTTTCAACTTTTATTTTTTATTTTTTTAAGTGGCATCATCAGAACCCATTTTCTTGTTTAATACTCAAATGACTGTTTATCCGTAAGCTATTTTCATATTTACTTCTTTTCACCATGACAGAAAGCCACTGAACATATACATAAATGCATACAATCCACCTGTCATGTCCTATATACCAGTTGAGCGCCTCACTAACCTACCAAACCACCTCAACCCTCTCAACCAATATCCCAGTCTCATGTTATTCAAACCACAACCCTGTTCACTTGAAAACATCTGTTTTTCTTTGCTTTGGGTTTGATTTGATGAACCCGTGCTCTGGCTTGTACGTACATGACATTCGATCTGGTTCAAGCACACGTCAGTCTTGTTTGGAGACCAAACACACAGTAGGGGTTCTGGGTCCAGAGCTATCATTAGAAACAACAGGTTTACTTTGTGAACTACTAAGTGAAAAAGAACCCTGTAAACGATAAACAACCATTTCTGGAAAGATTTTAGATTATACTAACATAAAAAGGACCACAGTGTTAAAACACTGCAGTAAATGTGTAAATGTCATTATCTACTGAATGTTTAACTGGCAGGCTAATTTTGTCAAAGTACATTAAGTATTGCAAACTTTTTTTTTTTTTTTTTTGGTATTATAATTTTTAAATATGCAAATAAGGCATTATCTAATTAAAAATGCACTCAGTTGCATACATGACAAATGTTCTGGCATGTTTTTTTTTTTTTTTTTTTTTAAAGGTTTTTTCCAGAAGGGATTTTGGATTTCTCTTTTTATCACTCCATAAATCAGAAAACGCTGTCAACAGAGAGAAAACAAACACATTTTCACCATGTTTTTAGGAATAAAATGTTGTATAAGATCAGGCAAATGATATATGAATAAACCCCTCCGTTTAAAAAAAAAAAAGAATATGGTTAGGAATACAACTATAAAGTTTGGTGACAGTGAAGTGGAGAAACAAACTCATTTTGAGAAACGTTATTGTTGTGGAAATCTGCAGACACAAAATAGATGAAGTGCAAAAATAAAACCTGAATGAATGATATATGAACAAACCCCTGTAAAAACCCTTCAGAAAAGAGATAAATAAATAAATAAATAAATAAATAAATAAATAAATAAATATGTAAGTTTTGGTTTATGTAAGTGCTGCTAAAGTGGAGAAAACAAACTTTTTAAAGATATGGACTGAAATTGAAATCAGATGCAAATAGATAAAGAACAATAAAATAAACACTTGATTGTATTTTGCATGTTTTCTTTCCAAATCTGAAAAACAATTTATGAAAAGCCAAAGGCCAAAATCTCAAAACTGAACAATGCATGAAAATCAATTGCCTGAAATGTCTCGCTATTAAAAAAAAAAAAAAAAAAAAAAAGTGACGCAAGGACGTCTGAATGCAAAATGATTGTCTAATGGCTTCTTAACCAAAAGAAAAAAACATAAAATAATTTATAAAACAGTAAAAAGGTCAAAAGACATCCAATTTTGGTGTTTGCATCAAAATAAAATTGCAACAGTGATTTTATAGACACAGAAAGCATGTTAAAGGCAAGTAAAGTGTCTACTTTAATGTTTCAAATAACTTCTGTGAAAATAAAATGTGACCCTGGACCACAAAACCAAGTAAGTAGCACGGGCATATTTGTAGCAATAGCCAAAATAAATAAATAAATATATAATAATAATAAATTGCATGGATCAAAATGATTGATTTTTCTTTTATACCGAAAATTATTAGGATATAAAGTAAAGATCATTTCCTACCATAAATAAATCGAAACTTAATTTTGTGCATTGCTAAGAACGTCATTTGAACAACTTTAAAGGCGATTTTCTCAATATTTGGATTTTTTTACACCCTTTTCACAAATAGCTGTATCTTAAACAAATATTGTCCAATCCTAACAAACCATACATCAATGGAAAGCTTATTTATTCAGCTTTCAGATATATGAATAACAATAAAAATGACCCTTATGACTGGTTTTGTGGTGCAGGGTCACAAATGTCAAAATATGGAAATAATGTTGCATCATTTACATTAAAATAAAAAAAAATAAAAAAAACACACATATTCTGATATGCACTTATTAAAATATCTAAAATAGAAAGCAATCATACTAAATTTGCCACAGAATGATATTTTTTCTGCAAATAAAGTTTCCTTACATCTTTAACACACACAAAAAAAAAATACCACATCATGGTTTCCACCTGTTGAAATTAACAATCGGTTGTATCAAACTTGTGACAACTTGCCCCAACTTGATATTTGTGTAAAAAATCCTGTCCTGGACTTTTTTGATTCAAAACTCATATCTCAGGTCTTCCTTATTATTCTGCCCAAATGACACGGCGTCTTCATTTCGTATGCCGTGAACGCGAGCGTAATTTGTTTGGTAAGGTGAGAGATGACAAAATAATTAAGCACAGTTCAACCCTCTGTGCAGCGCATACAAGATGAAACTAAATATCAAAGAAGGTCTATGAGAAATAAATCAAAACACGACTCAGTAGGTCACATTCAAATTACCAGTTACAAATCATCTCCTCCCAGTCACAGCAGCTGAAATTAGTATCATTGCATATTAATAATGGTGTCTTTATGGCTATGATTATGTATATGGACATCACCCTGTGCTCTTGCTGAAATGCTTTTACTGAATGCAATAACAGAATATTGTAGCAGCGTGGAAATGACTGTAATAACAGAAAAACACAAGCACGCAGCTGCTATTAAATTATTCTGCTGCACACAACCGGGTTTCAATCGCCGGGATCATTTCAGGTGCAATGAGAAAAATGCAGAAATCTGCCTAAGCAAACATCTAGATTGAAAATATATTGATGGAAGTATTGACGTCATGCATCTGTAATTTATGTAATAGAAGTGTTTTTTTTTTTTTTCTAAAAGAAACAGCAGTGTTTGTAAGACTGCAGACTTGCATTTAAATTTCTTAATATTTATTTATTTAATATAAAGTGAGACTTAAATGCTAAAGAGATTTCAGATGTACAATAATATTTTTAAAAATTAACATTATTTTTAAGCATTATTTTATCATCAAATAATCACTGCTAAAAGTCTTAAACAATAGATTAGAATATCCTAACAATGTCACAAGAATGTTTAAGATAATGAAATGGATTCTTAACTATAGAATTTATATCATCATTAAATTAACTCAAATCTTTTGTGACTGTATATTGTTTTAATTTTCCAGCTAAAACTCCAGACTCATAATAGAAACTGACCTAAAAGTGAGATACAAAGTCTGAAACCAAAATGTTGAAAACCTGAATTAATAGAAAAGACTGAATGAAAATGAAACTCCTGTCGTGCTCGTGATGTTCCAGACTTACTTTCATGCAGGGAAACACAAAAGGAGAATTTCTAAAGACCAATTTTCATGTTCTTTGGCACTGAAGCCACAGAAATATTTCATTTTTAAGAAAACTATTCCTTAAAATTATACTTTCAAATCACTGTCATTTTGAGATTTATTTGTTAGCTTGAATTTCAGTCTTGACAAAAACACATTCAAAGCAAAATTGATTGATAGAAACTATTAAATCAATTTTAATATAATTCTAATTTATTTAAATGTTAATGCCAATTAATCAATTAAATTTTAAATGTAAATGTCATTATATAAATCTCATTCATTCATATTTATTTATTTATTTGGGCTGTCAAACAATTAATCGCGATTAATCGCTTTTAAAATAAAAGTTTGAGTTTGCCAAATATATGTGTGTGTACTGTGTGTAATTATTATGTATATATAAATACACACAAATTAATGTATATATTTAGAAAAAATATGTTATTTATTACAAATTTGTATTTATATATAATAGACATTATATAAAAATTTGAATAAATAAATATACTTGTAAATATTTCTTAAATATATACATGAATGTGTTTGTATTTATATGTAGACATAATAATTACACACAGTACACAAACATATATTAATTAAACATATATAAACATACATATATACATACATACATACACACACACACATAAAGAGTTCATTTGCCAAAACTCAGTTTTTTACCATTTTCAAAAATCATGTTTTTCATTGTGCATTCTAATTAATCTCAATCAAACTACAGTTGGGTTATTTATATCACGTTTTATTTTTATTTATAGCACTTTGTGGCAAAATTGTTGGTTATGGTAATTATAATATTTTTATGATGTATTTATTTTTATTTTTAAGATTAAAAGTCTGACACAAGAGCAGAACAATGCAACCTAAACACAGAAAGCATTGGAGCGTATCAAAGCATCAAAAATAAATAACAAAATAAATCAACCAGATACATAAAGGTGTCTGTAGTAGAAGAAACACCCAAACAAACACATGCTGATTTACATGCACCTGCATGATAAACATGAGGGCATTTTCTGTTTGTAATTTTGGATAAAGAACATGGGCTGTTTATGGGTTGAGTCTGCCGTCACGTACCTAAGCGAGTAAAGAAACTCCTACAGGTGCAGACTGAGATAAGCATTGTGCATCTGTGTGTGTTAATCCATTCAAACTCTAAAAACATATTTTTTACTATTTCTATTGTTGTGAGTTGAGAAACAGTGTCACCTCCAGTTGTCCTCCTTAACTCTTAAGAACCTTACGGGACCAAACGTGAAGCAATAAAGTACTGCAAACGTGTTCTCGATAACAGAGGACATAATGGTGAGCGTGTAAATGTGTGTCCATCATTCTCCTTCACTAAATGAATGGTGGGGATATTCTCCTTCAATGCAATGACTATTGGCAGATGAATCCTGAAGTACAGCAGATGCTGGTCTATCAATTATAGGCAGCTGTCCAATCGAATCAGAGTGTGTCTCCATCTGCTCACAATGACGCAGGGAAAAAATAAGAGTGGAAACATGATTGTTATGAGAACTGCTTGTTATTAATATGCAACGGATTCATTTAAAAAGAAGAATTGCATGTACAATCCATTCTTACTTTTCACTACCGTGCATCTGCAATACAGCCACATGTTTTGAGTTATATTTCACTGGTGGGTGTAAATCAGGACTGTTAGCTCAGTTGCTTTTTTATACCTTTAAAAAATTCTGTTACGTCTCATCACAGGATCAGATGCTGCTAAATGCATTTTAGAAAAGGAACAGATCATACAGTCTTACTTTAGATAGTCATTTTCACTTTCAATCAACTAAGTTTTATAATCTAAATTTAAAATTTGAAAAAAGTACAAACAATACAGTAACATGAAAAAAATTGCGAAATATTATTAAAATTCAGTGTTGGGGTAACGCATTACAAGTAACATGAGTTACGTAATCAGATTACTTTTTTCAAGTAACTAGTAAAGTAACGCATTCTTTTTTTAATTTACGAAAAAATATCTGAGTTACTTTTTCAAAAAAGTAACACCAGTTACTTTGTTTTCCCATTTATTGACTGACAAGTCTTCTGTCCCCATGTTGAGAGAAATTGGAAATACAGAGGCGTGGTGCACGTTGTTTAAATATGATGTAGTTCTAGACTAAATGTGAACATGCATCTATTCATCTCACTCAGAAAAAAGCAGATTCAGTACTCATCAAAATTAATTAAAACAGTGAAATGCAAACTCAGAATATGATGCAAACCTGCAACAATGTGTTAAATAACACAAATTTCCTTTATGTATTTAATGCCATTTCATTAATCAATGTCTTTGGTACTGACCGTTGATGATCCAGTTCAACCATACGAACAAGCAAAAATGACTTTAAATAAACTAACATTTGTGCTTAATTGTTTTTTTTTTTTTTTTTATTGCTGAAGAATGTTGGACCTTCTTCTTCTGTGTTCTATTGTACAGACGTGAATTTATTTTTCCTTTAGCCTGAGGCTTATTCATTTCACTTTTTGGCGTGAGAGCCAGTGCTTTTACATTTGCTAAAAATAGATCTTTTTATATATTAAAAAAAAAACCAAGCCCTGCCCAGATTTAGAAAGTAACGCGAATGTAACTCAAAAGTAACATAATGCATTACTTTCCATATAAAGTAACCAAGTAACGTAATTAGTTACTTTTTAGGGAGTAACGCAATATTGTAATGCATTATTTTTAAAACTAACCTTCCCCAACACTTTTAAATTTTTTAAAACTTATGAATATTATATATATATATATATATATATATATATATATATATATATATATATTATATATATATATATATATATATATATTATATATATATATATATATATATATATATATGAATATGTTAAAATGTAATTTATTTCTGTGATCAAATCTGAATTTTCCATATCATTACTCCTGTCTTTAGTGTCACATGATCCTTCAAAAATCATTCTAATTTGCGGATTTGCTGCTCAAGAAACATTTCTGATTATTATCAGTCTTGAAAACAATTGTTCTGGCCATATTTTTGTGGAAACAGTCATACATTTTATTTTTCAGGATTTACAGATGAATAGCAAGTCCAAAGTAACTGCATTTATTTGAGACAGAAATCTTTGGTAACATTATAAATGTCTGCACTGAAACCTCCAATAGTTTTGCAGAGCTATGAAAGTAGCTCGGAGCAAAAAAGAGTGTCAGACTTCAGCGCAGTCACGCCTGTGCGGCGAGAGAGCAGATATCAGTGTCTCGGGACGGCGGGACGGTGCGAGCAGCGGGAAGAGCTGCGATCAGTCCGATGCTTAGAGGCGAATGTGAAGCAGGAACTACTTCCCTGTGTCATCATGACCCGTTACCCAGCTATTACCCCTCCAGCGGCGGCGGCACAGATACTGACTCCCGCTTACAGCCGGTGATGAGGCACCTCTAGCTAACAGCACCTCATCAGAGCTCCCATAAAGCCACAGCAGCTCTCCGTTAGTTTTCAGGCTCGCTGGGTAGTTTTTCACTGTTTCAGATACGTTTATAAAAAAAGTGCTTTATGTCTAACTTTAAAAAGTGAGCTTAACGTGAAAACTGCCTTAATTTACTCACCCACATGTGATTCCAAACCTGTATGACTTTCCTTTTTTTTTTTTTGTCCACAACAAGTCTACTTTTAAATGCATTTGTAATGTACTTAAAATCTTAAAAAGCTTTCTAAAAAAAAAAAAAAAAAAAAAACACACAAGTAAATGACAGAATGTCCAATTTTTGGGTGAAATATCCCTTTAAGAAGGATGCTGAGTGCAGTTTCTGGTCACATATGAGATGTTTTATGAGGGGAATGTGTTTGCAGTGGTCAGATTAGATGAAAGACAAATTATTTAACATTTGGTCAAGCTGCTGGAAACACTGTGGGCCAGAATCAAAGTCCTGGATGCATTTCTGACAGCTTTGAAAAGCAAGTGGAGAGCATCCAGGCAAACAGAAAACCACTTCAAAAACCATCTTTATATACAAGGCAAGCATTAGATCCACATTATAAAACAGACTGAATGAGGCACATTTGAAGCTGATATACAAGCAGCATCAACTTAATATCAAAGCTGACTTTAGGTTGTTGAACTATAAGATCTGATTAACATTAGCAATATATTTCTGAAACACGTCATCCATTTACAGCTCATGCACACCTTTGTCAGAGTGAAAGAAATGCATTTAAAAGCACGATTAAACCCAGTGTTACTGTGACCATGATTACTAATTATAAGCATGATCACATTAACACAGTCACAGTATTGGGTTTACACGAGCTCCATGGCATAAATCGCATTATAAGCGTGTGTGCAAGCAGACGGTGTGAGTGAAGAGTTTGTCCATGAGTCCACAGAGAACTGCTGCATAAAGTGGCTTGAGGCAAAATGCATGAGTACATGAGCTCTGGAGCTGAGAGAGGCTCTGCAAACATCAAAGCACTGAGACGCTTGACAAAGTGCATTACAGAGGCCACATCTGCAGCAGCTGTAGATCAGTATGAAGAAATGACGCTTGCGTGGAAAGTGCAAAAACAGCAGAAACCGGCAAGGATTCATTCAGAGCTACGCATGTGAGATGGAAAGTGGCGACAAATCCAGGAAGAATTTGATGCTTCATCACCTTCATCATCCAAGTTCATTGCACACTACTGTTCAAAAGGTTGGGGTCAGGACATTTTTTAAAGAAATTAATACTTTTATTCAGCAAGGATGGATTCAATTTGTCAAAAGTGACAGCAAAGACATGTTACAAAATTACAAAAAGAAGGTCAAAGAAGCAGGAATCAAGGAAGCTAAAGAAGCAGAATTCGAAAAAGTCAAAGAAGTTGAAGCAGCAGAAGTCAAAGAAAAAGTCGAAGAAGTGGGAGTAAAGGAAGTTTAAGAAGCAGTATGCGAAGAAAAGTCGAAGAAGGAGAATTCGAAAGTCAAAGAAGTTGAAGCAAAAGTGGAAAAAAAAGTCAAAGCAGCAGAAGTCGAAGAAAAAGTTGAAGAAGCTAAAGTCGTTTAAGAATCAGAATTTGAAAAAGTCGAAGCAGTAGAAGTCGAAGAAAAAGTTGAAGTTGACAAAAAAGTCAGTGAAGCAGAAGTCGAAGAAAAAAGTCAAAGTCAAAGAAGCCGATGTAGAAGAAAAAGGCGAAAAAGCAAATTTCGAAAAAGCCGAGGTCAAAGAAGCAGAAGTCAAAAAATAAAAAATAAAAGGCAAAGAAGTCACAGTCAGAGAGAAAGTCAAAGAAAAAGTTGAATTAGAAGTCAAATAAGTTAAAGCAGAATTCGAAAAAAGTCAAAGTAGTCGAAGAAGCAGAAGTGGAAGAAAGTAAAAAAAAAAAAATCTAAGAAGCCAAAGTAAAATAGAAAGTTGAAAAAGCAGAAGTCAAGGAAGTTGAAGAAGCAAAAGTCGAAGAAAAAGTCGAAGTCGAAAAAAAGGGTCGAAGAAATACAAATCAAAGAAGTTGATGCAAAATTTGAAAAAGTTGAAGTTGAAGTTTTGAAATTTTTCGTAATTTTGAAATTTATATTCTTCTGTGAATGTTGAAAAATAAAATGTATCACAGTTTCCACAAAAATATGAAGCAGCACAACTGTTTCCAACACTGATAATAATCAGAAATGTTTCTTGAGCAGCAAAGCAGCATATTAGAATGATTTCTGAAGGATCATGTGACACTGAAAAATGAATAATGATGCTGAAAATTCAGATTTGATCACAGAAATAAATGACATTTTAACAGAGATAACGGCTATTTTAATTTTTTTGTAAAAATTCACAATTTTTGTTTGTTTTAGGAGAAGCAAGAGAATTACATTTGCACTTGCACAGATCTAATATGAATATAGTGATATTGCACTTATAACTTTTGTTTATACTTGTCCTCTAAGCATTTAAATTCATACAGGAAGCCTAGCTTTCTGACTAGCATGTCTGAGTCTTGTATTCAAGCCTGTTTCCTGGTGCAGCTTTCTAATAAACCTTGTATTGTAAAATATGAATACTGTTGCTTACATTCTTCTATTCAAAGCTACTTGCTAAGTGCATAAATGTAAATATGTGAAGCGAGTTGCTCTTGATAAAAGCATCTGCTAGTAAACGCCATATGTAAATATCAGTCTCGTGCATGAGGTCAAAGGATGCAGGAGCAGATGATCTCCTAACGGTCGCATGAAAACTGCCCTTACAGTATAAAAGTGATTGAAACTTCCTCTGCAGAAGCTCCAGTGGGACGAAATCCAAAAGGTGGACAGATATCGCAGTGACACAATTAAACTCAGGGGCTCAGATGTCATTATAGTGAAGCAGATCTCATCCAACATCTCTGTGACCTTCACTGGCTGTTCAGCCCGTTGCTTAACCGCCTCAACCTGACCTTTCTCAGCTGGCTCTGTGTCTCTTATCTTTTATATTACGTGATAAAACCCGGCTCGTTTTTTGCTCTTCCTCTCTGGCTGAACTGAGGAAAAAATGGGATTGTCGTATCAGCTGTAGAGGACGACGGGAAGAGGAGAGTTGGCGTTTCTGGAGTCAGGTGATAGATGATGTGTTCCCCATTGATACGCTGACAGTGATGGAGCTTAATGTCAGCGTGGCCCCATTGTGAGCGTGATAAAGGGCCGACGCATTGGCAGGCGTTCAGTGTGATTAGCACGTATCCTTCTCCGTCTGTCTCGGTTTCTCGGTGTCCCGTGTTAAAGAAGCCTTCAAAACTTGTCATTTTGAGACAGTTTGAGAAATCGTCCACTGAATTTCCACGCACAGAGAAAGTGTGTAGCGTCTGCACCGCTAACATCACTGAACGAAATCTTCGATCCCATCTTCTATCAGTTGGACTAAAGGCTGGAATACACTGCACGACTATTAAAATCTGAACAGATTTTTAAAACACTAGGCATCATGCACATACCGACTTTGTAAATAGTGACAAAGGAATACTGGCCATCACGACTGATTGTCACACACTACCAGACTTTATGGCTGTTCTGATCAAAACAAATTCATGCAGAAACGTGTGCCTTGTTGCTAGGAAACGCTTGACAAATGAAAACAGTACGTGTTTTAAAAACGGCTGAAAACATCAAACATGTTTAATATCCTCCAACTGGATAGAATCAAAGTCTGAAGCTAAAAAAATTAAAAAATAAAAAAAAAAAACAGATATCATACACTACGTGATTTTCTACGGAAACTGTCAACTCAAATCTGCAGACTGGCTCTGACTTTCAGCAATTAGCGTCAGCTTCTCCTAAAATAGTGTAGTGTATTCCAGGCTTAACAGATCTCCCCAAAATTCAGGCAATTTATGTTGCTGCATGGAAGCTTATTTTGCAACTTTTGCAAAGCAATTGCAACTTTTTTCTCAGAATTTGCAAGACATAATTTCTGAGAAAAAGTCTGTGAGATATAAACTCATATATAAAAAAGTCAGATTTGTGACAAGCTTGTTTCCACCAAGTAATAACATAAAATAAAGGTAATTGTGGCTTTTTATCTCAGAATTTTTCCTTTTTTTTTTCACAATTGCATGTCAAGATTTTGCAATTCTGACTTTCTTTCCCTAAAACTGAGAAAAAAAGTCTGTTTCACAACTCTTAATTCTGACTTTTTTTGTTTCTCAGAATTGTGAAACGTCAAACTTGCAATTGTGAATTATAAAGTCCAGTTCAGAGTAAAGACAAAAAAAGACTTTTTTTTTTTTTGCAATTGCGGGTTTATAAAAAGCAATTGTGAGGGAAAAAATTAAATAAAATCTAAATCGTGAGATAAGAAGTCGCAGTTAGCTTTTTTACTTTTTATTCAATGGTGGAAACAGGTTCCATACAACTCTAACTTTTTTTCCACAAAATTTTGAGGGAAAAAAAAAAAAATAAATAACCTGGTAAATGGTAAAATATAGACTCAGACTTGCGATTAAGTCAGAGTTGGAAGAAAAAAGTAGCAATTACCTTTTCAGAAAGTTTGAACTTTGAGATATAAACTAGGGCTGCACAATTGATCGAATGTGATTTCCATGCGCATTTTATCAATAAAGCCGCTTCTGTAATCAGCAGTAAATCTCCATCACCTGCTTTCAGATGAAGCAGAAATTACTACACAGAGCCGTAGTTCACTTATAGGTTACGCAAAAAAAATGTAGATGATATTATTGTGAAATCGAAAGAAATCATTCGCAATAATGACAGCTGTTTGCATAGCTTCTCAGTGAACTATGGCTCTGTGTAAGTAGTACATCTGAAAGCATGTAAAAAAATACCACATTTAATAACATGTTTTTACATGTTTTAATCCTTCTGAGAGATGATGTGGCTTCTTACACAGAATGAGGCACACAACATATTTCATAGTATTCTAAGCAGTGATAAAGGCATTGTATTGTAAATATACTTTATTATAATGAAAATTATAATAATAAGAACTCAGGTAAACCATATGTTGTCGTAGTCGTGTGTTTATTAGTCAAGCTGAATCAATGAATACAGTTAAATCTGTTCATTCAGCTGCAGCGATCGTGATTCCATGGCTGTCGTCTTCGGGCGCATTTGGCGTTTCCGCACGAGAGCGCCCTCAGATTTACTGCAGATCACAGAACCGTACTTCTCCGAAAGAAACGAACGACAAATCACAGCTTCTGCCTAATCGCGATTACGATTTCATTTCAATTTATCGTGCAGCCCTAATGTAACCTCATAATTGTGAGGAAAAAAAATTTAATTATGACAAGCTTGTTTACATCATATAAAAAAAACAACAACAACAACAACAACAACAACAACATCATTTAATAATTGCCCTCAAAATTACAAAGAAAAGTCTGAATTGTAACTTAAACTTCAAAAGAAAAGCCAAAATGTATTAAATACTTGCAGCCTTGGTGAGCACAAGACATTCTTTTAAAATGATTTAAACAAAAAAAAAAAAAGAAAAATTGTCATACTGACCCTAAACTTTTATCGCTGGAAATAATATATTATAGTAACATTTTCATTGTGGAATGCACATTCACATGGGAAGCACTAATTCTAATCATGCATGCTGTTTAGAGCGTATAGTTTGTGAACTGGGATGCAGCTTATGTTCGGGGTTCAGCGTGAGCAGAAGTCATCGGGGTAACTGTCGAAACAAATGCACATAATCACCAAGTGGCGTAACAAGCAACAGCTGTTCCTCATTGATGCACATCATGCAAGAAGAGAAAAAGAAAACTCAGCTGGGCGAGTGAAAACTACATGCTGAAGCTACCCGGCTTCTCCAGGATGGACATACTGGCACACATCCAGCATGCTTCAACCTCAACAGTTAGATCAAGACCCAAGGTCATATGCCCACAAACCGGCAGTCAAGTTTTCAAGGTTAGTGGCATCAAATAAGACATTGAGAGTTTAGTTTGATGCACTTGGCAGCAAGTAAACTAGATATCCTCCAGAACAGCTGTATGCAGCTTATTTACAACGCAAGACTAGTTGCAACCATTTGTAACTTGAATATGAAGGCTTCCAGCGTTTAGCCGAACAAACACAGTCCTTTACGCTGCTGCTATATTTGTTATCATATTTATTTACTATCATGAATACACTACCAGTACTTAAAAACGTTTTAGAAGTTATTTTTCTTGGTTATGCAAACATTAAGGGAAACATTACTGGAATGTTACTTTTGAATGTTCTCTGAACATTCCGAAAAATTAGTAACATTTAAAAAATGTTTACTAACATCCAACCAAAATGTTTCAGGAATAAAAGTGTTCCATGAATGATGCATGAACCTTGCCAGAAGCTTCTGTGAAAATTCCCTGTTAGCTGGGCAGAAATTCTACACGCAAAATCCAGAATTTTAAGATTTTAAAAAGGTTTTTTTGTTTACACGTGGTTAAGTAGGCAGCAAAATAGGTTTTAAGATTACGCAAGAAAATTATTGACTTTCTCCAAAATATTAAGGCAGGACAGGCTGCACAATTGTCATTTTCCTGGTTCATGCCATTCCCAGGGTAAACCTCATCTAATTACCTGAACATCTGAAAGAACAATTGAACAGCAGTATATGAATGACTGCAGACTGTTATATCATTAATCACTAATAAATCCCACATGCCCATTGGAGTAACACATCTTTATAGTGGTAGCTGAATAACCCGCTGGGAGTAACGGTTGAACGGCAGGCGATGCTGAGGGGGCGTCGAGCATTAATTTCGCTGGCGGTACAAACCGCATGTTCAGGGCCAATGAAAGCAGCAGCATCTTCTGACAGAGCTGTAAGAGCATCTTACAGCAGCAGAGCTTCAAGTGGCAGGACAGCGCTGATGAAAGTGAACAAAACGCCTTGTTTATGTTCTAGTGGGAAAAATCTCACAGTATTTGCCGTTCTTTCATAAGACAGCCAGCAGGATATTAACTTTTGAGTGCTTTGCTGTATGGTTACTAGGGTGTTGCAGGAAATCGCTAGGTGGTTTCTCACTGTCTATGATATTCTAGTTTCTGGCTGTGAGTTTTTCCTTCGATGTAAATCTTTTACACATTTTCTCAAAGCAAGCGAAAATTGCAATGTCCACCCGGCAACCAACCGAAACACCCCAGCAACCACAATAGAAGTAGTGAGGCTTGCCTTAAAGGATTTCACGGAATTAAAGCGCTTTGGGAAATCAAAGACTGTGGAAAGATGAAGTCTCAGCGTCAATAATCTAGTTGACATTGTAAGCACATATAGTCAGATATGACATCATGGCTCTAGACTATCATTCAGGAGTTTAAGAGCAGATTTATGAGCTTTATCTAAACCTATATAAGCCTGACTAGAAATAACATTCACACTTCAAAATTATTCAGTGTCTCCATACACGTATCACAGGTGACTCACGAAAATACACCTCAATATAAAGCATAAAGCGCATAAGACGAAGAAATACTGATTCTAGATTTGTCTTCATTCTTCTACACATTTAAAAGAAAAGCTCAAAGTGTGTGTATGTGTGTGTGTGTGTTTTGTGTGTGTGGTATTTATCACGTTATGGGGACCAAATGTCCCCACAAGGATAGTGATACCAGTAAATTTTGATCTTGTGGGGACATTTGTGAGGTCCCCATGAGGAAACAGGCTTATAAATCATGCAGGATGAGTTTTTTTAAGAAAGTAAAAGTGTGCACAGTCTCCTGTGAGGGCTAGGTTTAGGTTTAGGGTAGGTGTAGGGCGATAGAAAATAGGGTTTGTACAGTATAAAACCATTACGCCTATGGAATGTCGCCATAAAACATGGAAACACAACGTGTGTGTGTGTGTGTGTGTGATAGATAATATATATATATATATGTGTATGTATATATACACACACACACTTCTAGATTTTTTTAATATTTTCATGTTTTGTTTTTTTTTTTCACATTTTTATCCATTTAGATTTTTTAATGTTTTTTTTTTATTTGGTGTGCTTTTAATTAATGTTTTATTTAAAAAAAAACAAATAATAATAATTTTAGTTTTGGGTTCTAGTATATATATACACACACACACACACACACACGTCACCTAGAGAAGATCCTATAGATCTTTAAATGCTCAATAGTGTTTCTGAAGAATGTCCTTAATTCTCTGTGATGTTCAATATAAAATGCATTGTTTTTCTTCTTTGACAAGTGTTTTTGTTCTTCAAAATAATGACTGTTTCATTTCTATCCACTCTGAGCAACTAAAGGTTTGTAATTCAGTAAATTATTACTGAGAAGATCCTATATAATGACAGAACACATCAAACATGATATCTCCAATATTTACTGCAAATACAATCTAGTATCAAAACAAAGACTGAGAAATAAGGTCAATAAGTTATTCATGAGTTAACCAGAGGAAACACAATGTGCAGAATTCTCAGTTGCCAGAGAAATTTGGAAACGTCAACGTCAGACTAACAAATTATGACTTGCCACTGATATTAAGGGCAATTTGACATGTGATGTAATTAAAGGTTCCATTAGAGGTTTGCAGGGATGGAAAATAACCACCTTTTCATTCATATCACAGCTTGTGCTGACAGACGATTCTGACAAACAGAAAATTACAAAGCAGGGAAAAATGAAAGGAATATGAGAAGTTGTGATTTGTAAAATAAACAATTCATAATATTTATTGCCATCAATAAGTGACAGAATTATTTTTTTTAAGAAATAAAAATATCTTCAATGTTGTTTCTCCTTGATTCTGATATTTATTGCAACCGTTCAGCCAAACAAAATGAAAATTTTTCACTCAAGCTCTCATACATCTCCTCTAGGGTTTTGTAAGAGAACTTGATTTTTCAAACTGCACTCTGGTTCAATCAAAATCAAAATTGTAATCCAAATCAGTCTCAATCTGAGCATTTTTCATCATATGATTTAAACTGCTTTGCATTTGTGGTCTACATGATCAATATTGACTGTGTCTGTTTTCATTTCTCCACAGAAATTTTATGAAAAACATCCAGCCTATATATAGTCATGCATCTGCCTCGTGAACTTTGTCTTCTCCGGTCTTGCTGAGTGAGCAAGTATCCTATATGGACGTCTGACCTATGGCTTTATCTCAAGAATCTTGCTGTCAGGCAATGAAGAAAACATATTGTGATATTGATCAGCAAGCCGTTGTGTGGTCTGATGACAGCTGTTTCTTTCTTCTGTTAACACTGTGCTGGAGAAGAACTGACTGCGTTTCTGTGCAGTTTAATATGGCTGATATTGGTATGTTGTTGATGTGCTACAGACATGAAGGAATCCTAAGATTGTACGTCCTGTTGAGGAGAGGTGTGATATTACTGTTGTAGGTCATAAGGTGAACAATTTTCACTCGGCAGACTAAAATAAATAAAAAAATAAAATAGAATAAACAGCACAAGAATATCAGAGACACCCACAATACACCAGCAATGCCATAGCAACGCCCTGGCAACTAGGGTTGGGTCGATAGACGATGCCATCGTCCATCGCGATGTTTCACATTAGACATCGTACGATGCCAAATTGGTCGACATCGCCCAACCCTACTGGCAACCAACCATAACATTCTAGACACAGCACAACAACAAGCTTAATTATTTAAAACACTTTACCAACTGCATAGCAACGCCTTGGCAACCGACCACAACACTCTAGACACAGCAACAAGCCTAATTATTTAAAACACTTAAGCAACGGCATAGCAACACCCTGGCAACCAACCATAACATTCTAGACACAGCACGGCAACAAGCTTAATTATTCAAAACACTTTAGCAATGCCCTGGCAACCGACCACAACACTCTAGACACAGCAACAAGCTTAATTATTTAAAACACTTTAGCAATGCCCTGGCAACCGACCACAACACTCTAGACACAGCAACAAGCTTAATTATTTAAAACACTTTAGCATTGCATAGCAACGCCCTGGCAACCAACCATAACATTCTAAACACAGCCCAGCAACAAGCTTAATTATTCAAAACACTTAAGCAACAGCATAGCAACGCCCTGGCAACTAACCATAACATTCTAGACAGCACAGCAACAAACTTAATTATTCAAAACACTTTAGCGACAGCATAGCAACGCCCTGGCAACCACAGCAACAAGCTTGATTATTCAAAACACTTTAGCAACAGCATAGCAATGCCCTCGCAACCACAGTACAAGCCTAATTATTCAAAAAACTTTAGCAACTCCATAGCAACGCCCTGTCAACCAACCATAACATTCTAGACATAGCACAGCAACAAAACACTTTAGCAACGGCACAGCAACGGCTTGACAACAAACCATAACATTCTAGACACAGCACGGCAACAAGCTTAATTATTTACAACACTTTAGCAACGGCATAGCAACGCCCTGGCAACCACAGCAACAAGCTTAATTATTCAAAACACTTTGGCAACTGCATAGCAACGCCCTGGCAACCAACTATATCATTCTAGACACAGCACAGCAACAAAACACTTTAGCAACGGCATAGCAACGCCCTGGCAACCACAGCAACAAGCTTAATTATTCAAAACACTTTGGCAACTGCATAGCAACGCCCTGGCAACCAACTATAACATTCTAGACACAGCACAGCAACAAAACACTTTAGCAACGGCATAGCAACGCCCTGGCAACCAACTATAACATTCTAGACACAGCACAGCAACAAAACACTTTAGCAACGGCATAGCAACGCCCTGGCAACCACAGCAACAAGCTTATTTATTCAAAACACTTTGGCAACTGCATAGCAACGCCCTGGCAACCAACTATAACTTTCTAGACACAGCACAGCAACAAACTTTATTATCCAAAACACTTTAGCAACTGCATAGCAACGCCCTGGCAACCAACCATAACACCCTAGAGACAAAACAACAACATTTAGAACACGTAGCAACGGCACAGGAATGTACAAAAAACATATTCAGAACACTTTATCAAGAGCATTGCAACAACTTGTCAACTAACCGTAACATCTTAGACACTCCATAGCTATGGGCTAAAAACTTTTACTTAGCATCTGCAGAGAAATGGACTAAAAAAGGCTGAAACTTTAACAACCAACCACAAAAGTCAGCAGTGCAGGAACAAACTCAATTTTTCCTTGGGATCCGTTGAGATTTTCCTTTTTTTTTTGCATGTTTACCTTGCGGCTTTACTTCATCGCTCATTGCGTCAGGGTTTTGCCGGCTCACCAGAACATTATAAACCACTCCTGGAATAAAACTAACACAAGCCCTGGTTTGAATTCATGAGGCTGAGCGAGCGCTTGTCAGTTTTTTTTTTTTTTTTTTTTTGTGTGTGTGTGCTTCCCCTGTTGGGCTCCTTCTGAATGCTCTTTGACTATCTGCAGCTCCTGTGCATGTGATCCGTAACTGTGTGGGACAGCAAGGGTTCGTATGTGATTCTCTTGCGTCTTTAATGACAGTAGGAAGCCCGTCAGAACAGCAGCTCAGAAGGAAAGAGACCTGTCGGGCCCGAGGCAGCTCTCTTACTACAAACAATACACAGAACTCCATCACAGCGGCTCCCTCACATGTGCTATCAGACTCCAGAGCGGTCTCCGCAGCTCTTGCCAGGGTCGGGGACTGATGAATTCACAGCGTTATGCAATTAGAATACAGAACGACTGGGCGAATTTTACCAGAACCGACAAGCTGCTCATACTTCACCCTGAAGTCAAAAGCAAAAATATTTTATCAATTGGCACTAAAAGCAAGCTTTATTTTCAAGATTTGTTATGCATTTTGCAATGAGGACAACTATACATTTGTTTAAGAGAATTTTCTGCATTAAAAGTATATTTGTGAAGTATTATTTATTTCATTTTATTCATTTATTTATTTTTATTTTATTTTATTCTATTTTATTTTATTATTATAATCATTTTTTTTTTTTTGGCAAATTTCACACATAAAATCCACTTCACTAAATTCAGTAAAATTAGCAAAGTTTTTAAAACAATTTCTTATTTTTTGATAATTTACGTTAATGTCATTTTATGTTCTTTGAATGAAACACTAAATAAATCACAACATACAACCATCCCACAACCTTTTGTGGTAACCACATAAACGTTTACAATAAAAACTTTTAAAATGTGTTAAACAAAAAGACTAACAGGTCTTTCACTTAATTATAAAGTAACACTTAACCTCCCAATTCAGTCCAATGCAAAGCATTTTGGGAACTAAAAATCCACCCATGCATGATCAGTTAATACAACAAAAATTATCCATTTAGCAGATAACAAGCAGATTAAGAAAACTTTTATTTAACATTAAGTGGACTGAACACAACAAAGTAATTTTCCCAGTGTATACATCATGCTGATATTTGTTAAATATAATAAATGGTGATTTAATTAAAAATCTGGACATATGAGATTTACATTATTGTATTACTATGCTTAATTTTTTTTATTTTGGGGTGAAATATGACAGACTTGTCTATGTTTTTGGTACTGTCCTGGAAATACAAGGTCATGATATTTAAAAAATAAATAGTTCATGCAATATGATTTAAAATCGACTCATTACTTCCACAAATCATTTGCATGGTCTCATTAAATTCACGTTATATGGCCAAAAAGGTTAAATTCATCTAACGGCAACAGGTTAGAGGTCAATAATACATTTAGCATTGAATACAATGTCATATTCAGATGCAAGAGATTGAGATGCCTCTCACTAGCTAACTTCATACGGACGAGGACAGAGACGTCAGTCCTGTTCCCTACAAATGTGAGCATTTAAAGAGCCGTCGCTTGCTTTATTTCTGCTCAATGGACCCAGTGAAACTGCTGTCTGCTTTCATATTTCAAGACGATGATTAGAAATTAGCCAGCCCATTTTAATTTCCTGGACAGAAAGACATAATTTTGTGTCCTCCTCTGATTTGTTTAGTTCAAATTTTTTAATCTTCCTCTGATGAATAGGTCACATAATTAGGATCTCCAGCAATTTATTTTTCTTAAATTATGGAAAGAAGTTATTAGAAAATTAAAAGAAATGAAAACACATATGATGGGGGGAAAACTTCATTAATTAAAAGTGCACAAGAACACTTTGCCGACAATGCAAACTTGCAGGCGACGTGACTATAACTGAATAATTATGAGACCAACTTTAATGAGAAGAAGCTCTTGGGACCAATCAGCGTGAACGTGCGTTATACGCTCCTCGTGTATAAATAGAAACCTGCTGTAAGTGATTAATAGATAATAACGTGACACTCCACATTTGAGTTTTACATATCAACGCACAATTCCTGACCAGCATAAGTTACAACCATCTGCTGGTTACTGTATATATTAAATGTCTTTATATGATTAAAAACTCTATATATACACAGCACTTGCACACTTCATTTATATATTTAGTGTTTTAATATTAGCTTCAGTCACCTCTGTTGCCAAGCTATTAAAATGTAACAATATCCAACTTGTGCCAGTACCAGACCAACATAAACCATCTAAAACCAGTTAAGACCATATCCAAGACCAGATCCAGGTTTCAGAAGTGATCACAGTTGAGAAACTTTGTATTGCCATTTCATAACTCAGAATAGTTCAGCCAAAAATGAAAATTAGCTGTAAATGTACTCATCCTCAGGCCTTCAAAGATTAGGATGAGTTTATTTCTCCATCAGATTTAGAGAAATGCAGCATTTCATCACTTGCTCACCAATGGATCCTTTGCAGTGAATGGGTGCCGTCAGAATGAAATTCCAAACAGCTGATAAAAACACCAACATCTTGAAAACCCAAAAGCTCTGTGTTTGTAAGAAACAAATCCATCATGAAGAAGTTTTTAACTTCAAACTGTTTCTTCCAGCCATAATCCATAATAACACTTTCCGTTACGTTTTAAGCATCTAATTTCTCCTAAATTTCCTCAGGAGTTAATGGCAAGTGATTTCCTTTCTTCTTTAATAAAATTAAATACTTATAAACCAAATAATTCTGAAATGAAATAAAAGAAACTGGGATGCACTGTTGTTAAAGATGACAATGACAAGAAAGTCTTATTCTCACGAGGCTCTTCGTTTGGTTTCATAAGCCAAGGGAACTCTTCAGAATTGTTGATATGAATCTCAATATTCTGGTGACTCATTGAGGAACACAGACATCCTGATATCACATTAAAGGAACGGAAAACGCACGAGCTTCCTTCGTCTCATTTTAAAGCCTGAAGCTGATCGTTCGGTTTCATTCCAACACTTCTGAGAAAAAAAAAAAAAAAAAAAAAAAGTTCCCCCTGAACAAACTTTTATCAGAAAAGCGCTCTCATATCAAATAAACTGATTTGACTGCTGGTTTGATTGGGAGGTTGTATTCAGCTGTCCTAACCAAAATAACCACAGGTGTATTCGTTCACAATGTCTATGAGCATGTTCAACTAACATTTGACAAATACATTGCTCACATTAGATCTACTGTTTTACCACTTCGAATCATACAAACTTCATGTTTTTCTTTAAAAGTGCGTCTTTTGTTTTAGACTAAATGACGGTTGCTTTGATCTAATGCAACAGAAAGCATGTAAATGAAGTGTCTGAATACTTTTTTTTTTAAGTGAAACACATGCATCACACATCATGTGATTGTAATCTGCTCCCACAAACCCCAGAAAGTGGATTTTAAACTCTCTGGCATTTAGAGATAACATGAAGTCATACAGTGATTAATTAGACAATCATAATAAGTAACAAAACACCCAGCAGGCACATTAAATACCGAACTGGCTCAAGGAAGTAGTAAGATAAACACATTTGCTGGAGATTTATGGGCCACATACAAATAAGTTTTGGATAACCATTTGTATTTATGGCAGCAAATCCCCCAAGTTCTCATTGCATTCACTCTTAAAAATAAAGGTTCTTCTTTATTTACATTGACTGTTCAGTGAAGAACCTTTAATGTGGATGGAACATTTCTATCGCAAAGTTCTTTATAGTGGAAAATGTTTCTTACAATGAAATGGCTCTTCTGTCATTCATTCTTAAAAATAAAAGAACTGTATGTGGAATGGAAAGGTTCCAAGAATGATAAATGTTTTTAACAGTGTTGCTGCGAAAACTCCTTTTGGAACCTTTATTTTCATAGCATTAAAGGTTCTACAAGACAGAAAAAACATCTTTAAATTGAGGAAAAATGCGGTTCTTTTCAAGAACTGTTTACTGAAAGGTTTAGTTTAGTTGTTTACAGGGGCAATGCACATTAATATACATGGCTGTAAATGTGCAAGAATTAGCTAAAAAGGCTATTTTTCAGACAGAATGTTAAATGTCACTCTAAAAACAAAAGCACAACATATTACACACATATACACACCTACAAAGAAGAATAAAAGAAGAAATAAAGTAAAATACAAAAAAAAATACAAATACATGATTGCACATTAAAAAAATAAAATAAAATCTAACTAAAGTCTTTCAATGCTGTAAAAAGTCATTTTGGGAGCCTTTTTTAAAAGCGCAAGTGCTTCTCCAGTCTTGAACCTGTGATGATTGACAGCATTAAGTGAAATATTTCTGCTGTAAACAACAAACATGAATGCCAACATTTTAATTTGTTTTGATTAAACTAATATTAAAAACCATTACCTTTCGTAAACAACCAAAGGCAATGTTTTTTGTTTTTTAATCATTACACTTTTGAATAACTCTTTAATGAATGACACAATCAATAGAAAATTTAAACATCTTTTCTAAATTTTAATAGCATGACAGTAATTGCAGCAGGCAAATAGCCCTGAATTTTGTGAATAAGTGCAATCCGTCGCAAATTTAAGTTACAAAGAAAGTTGGTGTGTTTTAACTGAAATGCTCACAGCACAGCACTAATGCAGCATATTTAGAAGCTGGTTGAATTGGATTGCACATGTTTTTTGTGTTGCAATACCGCATATATTTCCACAATTGTTTGGTGAATCCACACACACACACTCATTGCATGGAGCCAATTCTTCACACACACACACACACACACACACACACACACACACACACACACACACACACACACACACACACACACACACACACACACACACACACACACACACACACACACCAGAAGAGATAGCAGTTAAACTTTAATTCCCTTGCTGCCCCTGTGTAGGATTAAAGCCAGCGCAGGTGAGAGTGTCTCTGAGGAATAATTACAAACGGATGTGTGGAGGTAGATTGAGAGAGAGGGAGAGAAAGAGAAAGAGGCCGCAAATAACCGCTTCCAATGGCTGATCATATTTTACCTCCTCATTAGCAGAAAAGCAGAATGCCGCAATTACTTTGACAGAGTGGCACGTCTGGACCAAGCTGAGAGCCGGTATGAGAAGATGTGTGTATTTCTACCCACTTACTGGCTGAATTTCATTTGATGAAAAAGCTGTGTGTGTGTGTGTGTGTGTGTGTGTGTGGAGAGAGAGAGACAGGCAGGCAGACAGACAGGTTATTTTCACACTCATATAGATTTCAAATAGCTTAAGGTTTGAGCTTGCATGTAGACTCATAGGCTGGAAAAATACCCTACAAAAAACACAAATGCAGGCGACAGTGCTGAAAATCCAAAAGCATTATGAACTGCAATGCATTCTAAAAATTTTCCAAACACAAAGGCGCATGAACCTGACCTTGAGTAGCTAGTCGTTTCTGCATTTACATACAGTACATGCTAAGGGTAGGTTTCAGGCCTTCAGCTCTATTCCAGAACCTGAGCCACCCAGCCAAACAGCACGAAAATAAATAAATAAAATAATTTATTTATTTATTTAATATATAAATATATCAAAATGTACAAAAAAGGCTAAAAATATATACCAATATTTTTTAAAAATATATTTCAAAATATACAAAAAAGGCAAAAAATAAATAAATAAATAAATAAAATGCATACACAATAGGTAACATGCATTTTTAAACAGATTTATGTAAATATTTTCACCAATATATTTTTTGGCCATTTTTTAAATAAATATTATTTATTATAAATAAACTTAATATATTTCTAAATATACAAAAAAAGGCTAAAAATATATACAGTACATATATTTGCTAACATGCATTTTTCAAAGAGATTTATGTAAATATCTTCTACCAATATCTTTTAAAAAATATATTTCAAAATATACAAAAAAAAATAATAATAATTTATACACATTGGGTAACATACATTTTTAAATAGATATGTTAAATATGTCTTGCATTTCAATCTGAGAAGATACATGCACATTTTTTTTTAATGGTTTTATTTTAGTTAGAACAGCCCAAATGTGCCTACGATTCCTCTAAAATATATTGTGCAAATAGGCAGCTCAGTACACTGAGTTATGCATCATGTCCTTCAAAAAAATAAATAAATAAAAGTGTGTCCTTGTGAGTTTTTGTCCTCTGATGGTTATTGTGCACAAGAAAACATTGTTCTGCTGCACATCAATAGCACAGTTATGAGAGATCTCCAATACAAAGCTTTAATTAGATCAGTAACAGGCGACAGCAGCAGATCTGAGTGCGAGGTGTTTAAAGCACCAGATGAAGGGTGAGAGCGGAAGAGCGACCGAGCTGGATAGTCTGCGATACGCGCATGATAAGAAAAGAAACCCATCTCAGATCAGAGTGAAACATCAGAGAAAATATTAAAGAACATTTTCTATTTTGGAAGAGACGTCTTTTCTCATTTTCCCTTTTCGTGCTTTGCTTTATCTGCCTTTCTGTTTCAGCCACAGCTATAATCACATGTGACCCAAAGATCTCACATTGCATAATGTGTTGTAGTAGATAAAGGAAGAGTTCAGGCAAAAATGAAAATTCTTTCATCTAAACTCATTGTCATATGGCTTTATTTCTACTGAGGAAATGTTTAGAAAAACACCATGAAAGCAGTTAACTGCAAAATGTAGCTATATAATGACAATGTTCATTTTGGGCTGAACTAACCCTGTAACTTTCAGGCATATGATACATAAAATATCAATTGAAAACGTCAACAATGGCAAAGTTAGTTCACATATACATTACCAAAATGGAACATGCATACATTTCAGGAACAGAGACAATGGGCGCGTAATTGAGCATATTTCTCTGTTAATTATCTCTCACTTCTTGCATTCACAGGAAATGATCCACTGATGTTGAAATAATAGCCGTTTGTTCTGTCTGCTTTAATCATGCTCATTTCACTGAAACGTGGCTGATGTTACGCAGAGAGACAGGCAGCAAACGCAGCCAAGAACCACTGCGGTCCCTTCAGACCTGCTATATGATCAGGATGTGCTAAATGCTGTTTTTTTTGGACATTTGTCCCCAATTCATCAAAACAAAGTTACAGATGAATTTTGAAGAATCCACCCTCAAGTCCAAAATACTAGTGCTATAATCACCATAAAGGCTGAGGACCACTATAGCATTCAGAATATTCACAGATAGTAAACAAATACCTTTTACAACAGCTTATTATAAACTTAATTATTATAAACAACTTACATTGTTTTCTCAGAAACACAAACGTACATTCATGTTGCTTACATATTATTGTAGCCCAGTTTGTGCTGATTACAATGTAATCAGACTTCAACCATTAAAGGAGAAGTCCACTTCCAGAACAACAATTTACAAATAATTTGTCATCCAAGATGTTTATGCCTTTCTTTCTTCAGTCGTAAAGAAATTATGTTTTTTGAGGAAAACATTTCAGTATTTTTCTCCATATAATGGACTGATATGGTGCCCTGATTTTAAACTTCCAAAATGCAGTTTAAATGCGGCTTCAAACGATCCCAAATGCGGTTGTAAACTATCCCTGCCGAGAAAGAAGGGTCTTATCTAACGTAACGATTCATTATTTTAATTAAAAAAATACAATTAAATACAAATACAATTTATATACTTTTTAAATGCCAAACGCTCGTCTTGTCTTACTCTGCCTGGACTGTTTTTATTCCAGTTCATGACAGTTAGGGTATGTCAAAAAACTCCCAACTCACGTTCTCCCTCAACTTCAAAATCGTCCTCTATCGCCGTTTTACCTTTTTTGTTAAGGGTGTTTGATCTTGTTTGCATGTTCACTTTGCAAAGACTGGGTCGGAACTTCTGCAGCGATGTAGGATGATTTTGAAATGATTTTTGAAGTTGAGGGAGAAAATACGATTGGAGTTTGTTCGACATACCCTAACTGTCTTGAGCCAGAATACACAGAGTTCAGGGAGAACAAGGCAAGACGTACATTTGAGATTAAAAAGTATTTAAATTGTATTTTTTTAATTAAAATAACCGATCGTTTCGCTAGATTAGACCCTTCTTCCTCGGCTGAGATCGTTTATTTAGTTTATTTGATCGTTAATTAAATGACGGGTAATAACAGATTATGACAGAATTTTTACGATCCAGTCCACCAAAATGACGGATATATATATAGGCGAAAAATTTGCACAGTACATATATTTGCTAACATGCATTATTCAAAAAGATTTAAATGTAAATATGTAAATATTTTCTACCAGTATTTTTTTTAAATATATTTCAAAATATACAAAAAGGCAAAAACAATTATACACATTTGGTAACATACATTTTAAATAGATTTGTAAATGTTGTTTTACCAATATATTTTTGGCCATTTTATTTTATAGATATTATTTACTATAAATAAATTTTATATATTTCAAAATATACAAAAAAGGCTAAAAATATATACAGCACATATATTTGTTAACATGCATTTTCAAAAAGATTTACAGAAATATTTTCTACCAATATTGGGTTGTTTTTTAACCCAGCATTTTAATAAAATCAAATTTGGGAATATAAATAAGGGCTAAATAAATGTCTACTATGGTCTTAAATAGCAAATATCGCTGCATAAGATATAACGTATAAAAAAATGCAAAAGAAATGCAAGAAGCAGCATTTTCTTTGGAGGTTTCAGACTTTCGGACCCACTAAATGAATTAGGATGTTGGAGGGACACACGTTGGGCTGATGACCAAGTGTTTGAATACTGTATGACCTTCCGCTTGTGGGCGTTTCATTATCCACAAAATCAGCTCAGAAACCACGGGGCGGCTGCAACTTTCTCTCTCAAACTTTTCCAATATCTTTCAACTTGTCAAGTGGCCTCAGCGTGCTCTCAGCAAATATTGCCTGGGCCGCACATGAGTTACTTGAGCTACCGAACGACTGAACCAACTGTGAGACCAAATTGAAGAGCATTATAAAACATGCTCTGGGGTTTTGTGCTGCTCTCATAGTATTCTAATGGGTTTCCAATATAAACGGCGCGGCGAGGGACACGCAGGTCTATTGGGTTAGGAATTATTCTGATTTAAAAGCAATTATGCCTTTTTTCCCATATGCCGGTGGAGGCTTTGAAAGGAAAGAAACTGAGAAGCTTATTCATCTCGAACATTTAAAGGTACAAAGGCAGCAACCATTCTAATTGGTTTACCCGGTAAGCGGTAATCCTACTATACCCAAGTCTGCTATTTTGTAACTCAATTGTCATTACAGGCCAAACGTCATGTTGCATAATTAATATTCATGAGATGAGCAGAAAAGTACATTTCTTTCAAAGTTAATTTGTGAATTTCCAATGAAGAATGACAATCATGATTCTAAAGAGAGAGATCCACCAATCAGAGAAGACAGTATCACCATGGAAACACTAATCACAGCAAACAAGCAAAGCAGCAAACCGTCTACTTTCATGAAGCATTGCAAAGTATGTACTCAAATCAGAAACAACAGTATGGAAAATTACTTAGTGAAGCATATGTTAAATTGCAAAAAATAATAAAAAAATATATATATCAGTTACAATCCTTCACGTGTGCGTATGTTTTGTCTATTTGCATTAAATCAAAGTATGTGCAATGTGATTGGTTTGGCTCATTTATGTAGAACTTAAATATTTATTTACAAAAAACATGACTAAACTTTGCCAAGCATAACTAAACTGATCAACACGACACTCTAATTGACCATGTCAAGGGCAAACATTTTACTGTACGCTTGAAAATAACATCACCGCTCTCCAGAATGCTGCTTCCACTTATGGCATCTCAGTTAATCGATGTAATGATAGATGGTTTTGCGCATCTATGAAGTTGTTACAACGACCACCGAGACTCAAAATCCATGAAGTGCTTTTTTAAAGCTTTTTATCTTGTTGAACAGTTGACTGTATAACATGTTTGATGGCTCTCAGCTTGTTCTCGAGTTGCCAATTGACCTTGTAGTGTAAAGCGGTGGGAACATGTTTGATTGTTTGCAATCGTTTTTTCTTCACTTCACAGTTTATGCAACCAACTGATGCTGCAAGGTCGCTGCAATACATTAAAACACACTGCGGTACAGGTGACCATTCAGGGGCTGGATTCATGAAAATCTTTGGAAATAAGAATCATTTCTTGAGATAAATTCCAGGAAGTTCTTAAGAATACTCCAAAGAGCAATTGTAAATGTTCTTGAAAGTTTTAAAATGTGTACTTAGAAACATTCAATTTTTTTTTTAAAAAAATTACATTCTTTATCTGATTGAATACATAGCAGTTATTGCTGACAATTCATTGATAAACTCAATGAAAACACTTTGTGTTTTTGCGTTGCGTGCAGATTACTGTAATATACCGCACACGGGTGTGTCCATGATTATGTTGCATTTAAAAGCTACATTTAAAAACAAGTTCCATATCTGACTTGTTTTTGTAGAATTGTTGCTGAATTTTTGCAAAAAGTGGCACCACACATTATCATGATCATCGTTTACATTATCAGTCATTGGTGTCACTTCAGAAACCTTATATGTTGTAATTATAACAATTAAAGGTAACACTTTATTTTAAGGTGTCCTTAATACAGAGTAAATACCTAATTAAGTGCTTGGAAGTAGCCGTTGTACTTACATGAAACAAAATGTACTTGCCATGTAACTAAGTTATAAAACAGCCTGTAATTACAGTTTGTAATTATGTAGATGTAATAGGCAGCTACTGTTACACATATGTAATAGGCCGAGTCTGTTACACAGCTATTTTTACACTTAAGTACAATCTTGACCAGTGTTGGGGAAAGTTACTTTTACAAGTAATGCATTACAATATTGAGTTACTCCCTAAAAAAGTAACTAATTACGTTACTTAGTTACTTTTTTTGGAAAGTATTTAATTATTGCAGGTTTGTGTCATATTCCGAGTTGAATTTCACTGTTTTTATTCATTTTGAGAAATGTTGAATCTGTTTTGTGAGTGAGATGAATTACTGCATGTTCACATTTATTCTAGAACTAACAACTTGCTCCCGATTTTTCTCAACATGGGGACAGGAGAGCTTTTAATCAATAAATGGGGGAAAAGTAACTGCCGTTACTTATTTGAAAAAAGTAACTCTTTTCTTGTCAATTAAAAAAGTAATGCATTACTTTACTAGTTGCTTGGAAAGAGTAATAATATTACGTAACTCGTGTTACTTGTAATGCGTTACCCCCAACACTGATCTTGATACACTTAGCTTATGCCTGTGTAATATTATGTAATTGTAATGGAATAAGAAAAATATTACATGTATTTAAGCTGTGTACTGGTGGGTTAAATCAAAGTAAGGTGCAGCTGGATAAGGTGTACAGTACAGATACACATGAAGTACACTTAAGTACAATATTGATACACTTTATATTAAGTAGTTTATGCCTGTGTAATATTCTGTAATTTTAATGTAATTAGAAAAGTATTACATGTATTTAAGCTGTGTACTGGTGGGTTAAATCAAACTAAGGTGCAGCTGGATAAGGTGTACAGTACAGATACACATGAAATACACTTAAGTACAATACAATTTGATACACTTTATTTTAAGTAGCTTATGTCTGTGTACTTACATTTTTAATTACGTTGTATAAAGTGTGCAACACATATGTAACAGTCTTTTGGTTACATATGTAGCTGTGTAGCTACATATGACTCTGTCTGTTACATATGTGTAACAGTGGCTATTACAAACTGTAACTACAGGCTGTTCCATAACTTAGTTACATGGTAAGTACATTTTGTTTCATGTAAGTACAATGGCTACTACTAAGTACTTAATTAGGTAATTACTCTGTATTATGACACCTTAAAATAAAGTGTTACCCAATTGAATATTAAATATAAACAAATATAAATACAACAATTAATTCGAAATAACCTAATAAATTCATTAAAACAATTACTTTTGGGGATTTAAGAGAAGTCTGAGGCTATCCTTAGTTTAAGAAATTATTTACGATTAGTATTAATAAGATTCTTTTTTAAGAATTTGAATTGTCTTAAAAACAATCCTAAAAATAAAGATTAAGGAAATTCTTAAGAATTTTTGGGAATAGAAAATATTCTTAACTTTTTTTCTTAAGTTAGAAATTAAAAAGAAAATGGCAATTAAGAAGAATTTTAACTCTTAAAATTCATTCCTCAGGTTTAGAAGATACCATGTTTGTTTTTTGGCAATGGAGGAAAAAAAAAAAAAAACTACAAGTAAACTTTCCATTATTGATTCATGATTTTTTTTTTCTAATACTTCAAAAAAGGTAGAAAGATGGAAAACTTTTCTATGTAAAAATATTTACCGTTTTGTCTTGCATCACATGCAAATGTGTAATAAAAAGATATGGGAGGGTTATTTTAGAAATGTATTCCAGATAAAATAAAATAAAATAAAATAAAAATAAACAAGAGATACTCACAAATGCAATCAGTAGCCTAAATTAAAGACAATATTAAAATTGTTTTGGGTTATTACAAAACCTCAAAGACAAACAATTTTGATTTTTACATACAAATTTGAGTTGCAATTCTGCTTTGTTTGCCATCTCAATTAAAATTCAATAGACCAATTCGGTGTTTGCAAACAGTGATGACTTTTTTGTGGGTGAAGAATATATAAAAAAAAAAAAAAAGTAGATTTGAGTTTATATCAAAATTCTGGCTTTATTCTAGCAATTCCGAGTTTAAAATACCACACTTCTGGGGGTTTTCCTTGCTACTGTTGAGTTAAATCAAGTTAGAAAGTCTGAACTAGGAGATTTATTATTATTTATTTATCAAATTTATGCTTTAAAAGTAGATCATAGCAGTTTCATCCATAGTCTGTACGTTTAGCTTCAATGACGACAGTATACTATAACAGTATAAATAATTTGCATTTCGATTCTGACAGCCAAAAGGCCCAACAATGCTTTTTTCCTCTTATTCCATGGATTTTACCGAAATCCCTCCACTTGCCTTCAGTGTTTTTCTGCCACCACAATGCACAGCTGCAGGTGACATAACTCTGACGCCTACTCTAAATTGGTCTATAGATGACAATATCAGCCATTTCTTATCTTATACATGCAAAATCCTACTAGTAGTCTCTATTTTTAATAAACGTACTAGTAATCTTGTTTACATATACAATATGACACACGCAGACACACTATGTCTTTTTAATGTAATCTTTTTGTTGTATATCCCACCAGTATCTATTACTCTCCAAGTCTGTCTAACCCTCAAGCTTTGATTGGCCATTGGAGGTCTGGCAACCAAAAATGAAGTGCTAATAAGGAGAATGATCTATGGAGCGATCTTCCTCCAGGCTCATGCATTATAAATGCTAATGTCTCCCTAAAGCACGCTCTCCCATTGGTACTAATTGCTGTATGAATGCAAAGAGGCAAAGAGAGAAACAGAGAGAAAAATGTCAGAAAGTTGTAGCTGGATTTGCCATCTGTTCTCAAGGTCAATTGTCACCCAGCAAACACATCCGTCATGCCCCAAACCCGGTAAACAAGCACAAATTACGCCACTGTTTCCCACATTGTTATTGCACATTCAAAAGCCTCCCACTGTTTTAGAACACTTGCGGTCGCTGCGGGCTGCAGTCGAATCTACGGATGGGGATGATGCAGAAAACATCGTAACAAGTGGCTGTGAAATTATACGGTTTAACAACGCCGTACACATTCAGCTACTCTTCACTCAAACATTTTTCGATCCTCACTCTGTTCATGTTGCTAATGGACCCCTTGTATGTTTTTGTGCATTTAAATTGAACAGCAGTAGTGTTTCACTTGGCACGCATGGGTATATTTTACTGTTAAACGCATCTGAAACTGCATTGTTAGCTCCCCCGGTGAGCACTCGGCATCAGCAAGATGTTTATGGTGAATATTTTTACCCTGAAACAATCATTACCTTGACAACATAATGCAATTTACATAATTACAGCACAAGTACTACTGATTCAGATTATAGCAACTGCGGATTGTGCAATTAAGTGCTTTCCCTTGTGCTTTACATATCTTGATATACACAGACTGGTTTCTTTTCAGGATGATTCATATGCCAGACAATTCATTCAATTTGATGCAACTCCTTAGATAAAATGATCAGTAAACATCTGGCTCATGAATAGTGTTTGTCAGAGCATCCTGTCCAAACTCTTGTCATTTCAAGAACTTCCAGTCAGCGCAACTAAGCCTCTGATCCAGAATGTGCATCTGGTCTTCAATGAGCCAAAGAAGTCCACATCAAACCTCTCCTGATGTCACTCCGCTGGCACCCAGCAGTTGCCAGAATCAGATTTAAGGCTTTGACGCTGCCATTGGAACAGCACCCACCTACCTCAACAAACTTCTACAAGTGTATGATTCCTCCTGCCAGTCACAGTCTTGCATCGTTGCTCCTTCACAATGAGGTACAAAGTCGCTTTCCAAAACCTTCAGTCTCTTTGCTCCACACTGGACCATCAAAACTTTCAAGAAGCAGCTGAAAAAAAAAAAAAAAAAAAAAAAAAAAACTTAAACACATTAAAGGTTCCAAAAGGGAGTTTTCACATCATTACCGTAAAAAAAACAAAAATTGGGGGTTAGCCAAAGAACCTAAATGATCCATTTTTTCTTACTGTGAAAAGCATTTTAATAATCTACACACTGTAAAAAATAAAAAAACACAATTTGTTGAGTCAGCTTAAAATAATTTGTTACCCTGCTGCCTTAAAATTTTACGTTCAGTCAACTAAAATAAGTTTAGTCAACTTGAAATGTTAAGTTGTACTAATGTACTAATTTGTGTTTGTTAAACTTAACAGATGGGTAAGTAACCCAGCTGCCTTAAAATTAAGTTGATTCAACTCAAATATCTAAGCTGTCACTTAGTATAATTTAACATTTCAAGTTAAATAAACTTTTTTTGAGTTGACTGAACTTAAAATTTTAAGGCAGCCAGGTTACAAATTATTTTAAGTTGACTCAACAAATTGTTTTTTACAGTGTAGAACCCTTTTTTCACTAAAGAAGATTTTGTGCAATAGAACATTTAAATATGAACCCTTAATGCACAATAGCAATATTAAAGCTAGCCTCAGCGAACACCTTGGACAATTCTAATAACTCACTGATTACCTGGATTCTCACTAGCTGATCCAAAATAATGCAAGAAAGCAAGCACATGCTGTAATACCAGCTCCAGTTTAACCCTGAATCAAGAACAGTCCGTGTAGATTTCCCAAATGAGTTGAACTCCCCTCAGGCGTCTGATATGGAATATAAACTCCTGCTTTACAAGCTCAACATCCACCCACGTTTCTTTTAAAACAACATGTTTAATCTTCTGCCCCATGCACATTCGTGTCAGACATGGTGAAATGTTACTGAGACCTTTAGCACCATTTAAGTGTCATTACCCAAGGCGATCACACTCTCTTTTGGTTTATACTTTTACCTTTTCACATTCAACATTACTGCAGTAGGGAGACCCTTTCTCCACAGGAAACTGCACAAAAGATTGAATGAAATGATAGGTAATGATCCTTCACTGATAGGCAGAAGACAGCAGCATGATTCTTAGACAAATCACATCCCAATTTTTCCAAAACGCATGCTTTAAAGTGCATTCAGTACAGACAAAGATGCAATGCGAGAGACAATTTTAAGTGTGCCATCAAGAAATTTTAGACCATTTTTAGCAGGTTAATAATAAGATTATAATTTTATGCATTATATGTAATTTTACAGATTATATAAATAACACACTTCAAGTCAATGTCACTAGTCGTTGAGGTAATATCATAATAATAATTATATAAAGTATAATTTAATTTAATTATTATTATGATATTACCTCAACGACTAGTGACATTGACTTGAAGTGTGTTTTCTGTAAAGAGGAAAATCAAAGTACATTTGTACATTTATTTTATGATTGTATTTTATACAAAATTATTTTGGTGTGAGTTGGCTTTTTTGTTGTTGTTAAAGTACTAAGATTGAATTGTACTTGAAATTGAATTGAATTGAATCAAAGAAAAGGATGCTTTTTAGTATACTGTTGATTTCAAAATTTGGAATATTGTGAGTTTACTCATCATATATGGAAAATTATTTATTCACAAATGAGTTTTATTTTTAAATGAGTAATTTCACTCATTTTAAAACAGAAATAGGTCACTACCTGTATACGTTAAAAGAAACGAGAAATAAAGCGAAAAAATCTGTAAATTATTTTAAAGCCTTACATCTATTCTTTGAATAATTTGTAACCATTTATACTTGTTTATGGACATATGATTTTCTTACTGCTTTCCCCATTTTATTAGTTTTTTATTATTATTGTTTTTGTGTATTATTGTATTTGCTTTTTTGTAAAGAAAAATAAATAAATACTTAAATAAAGAAAAACATTATTAGAGCATGTTTTACAAGAAAACAACTTGACTAGTTCTACCATAAATCGTGTGCCTGTGTCTAGCTAATAAACTACATATAAAATAAATGAAACAATAAAATATTAGAAAGAAAGAAAAATATGCAGTTTCTTTTTTATCAAGAAATAAACAAACAAACAAACAAAAAAAATCAATTCGCGGACAAGAAATTCAATTTGAAGACGAATCGTTTATTTGAGCCGATTCTTTTCATTGAACCGGTTCCGGATTTCAGCGAATCAGAATGATTGGGCGCAGCGGTTCTCGAGTAAATGACTCAATAACATTTGCGTGGAGGGGTGTTGGATCGTCAGTGGATTTGTTTTAAGCCCTGTCATACTAGAAAACAAGCCAATCTGGATTTAGAAGATGTTCGGAGCTCGAGTTGTGCTAGGAATTTGACCGAAGGCGCGATTCTAGTAAGTAACGTTAACTTAAAATGTTTTTCTCAACTTGTTCAAATAACAATTTAGCAATCATAAAACACACACCCTAAATATTTTATGACAACCATCATAAACATACGGGAGATTAGTTTGTGCGCTTTGTGAGGGAAACTTTCACGAGGCTGAATCAATATTGTTTAAATCTATAAAGATTGCTGCAGGTTTATTCTTACATATTCGATGATAATTATCTTACAGACTTAAATCCCCTGATATCTTAAACAGCTTGATTAATGACGCGTCTATTCAATAACCATCACCTCTCGTTATTAATTAACGGTAAATCAACCAAACTAATTAGCCAGGATCATACAAACTGTAACGATTCTAAACTAAAAGCCATAGCATCTACTCACCTGAGTGAAAATAAACTTCGTCATACACTCCTTCATTTATACACCCCTACCGTTTACCCTACCCCTCACTTGTTTTATGATATTTTAATAATTTGGATTTCAAGGATATTTTAAAAGTTGAACGTTTCCTTGCACCTGTTATCAAACGGGCTTGATGACGCGTAAAGCGATACTGAAAGCTGATTGGCTAGATTGGTTAACTTCTGGATAATGATTGGTTGTATGTGAGGAAGGCGGCAAATGTCGTTTTACCTTTTTCGGCGTTGTTTCGTAAGAAAGCAAATGACGTTGCGTGATTTAAATATGCATCCTGATTGGTTGGTTTACCAATGTGGCGTTTTTATGCAGTCTGTCAGCCTCATCTCTTTTCTTTTACAGTGTATATACACCTAAATTAAGCAAATTAGGTACATTTACTAAAGCAAAATCCTTAGCACTTTGGTTGTTGAGTTCATTTAGAGGAACTTTACATTTACTGTATGAGGAGGACTTTTGCTTCCTCTGACAGACTTTACTATTGTTTATTGTAATTGGAAATCACATTTAGGTTGTACAGTAAATGTTTATGCGCTAAATCATAGCCGCTGTAAAAGGCTATTGTTGTTTATTGGTATATTTATGCATAAGCATTTGTGTAAGCATAATCATCCTTCTTATACCTTCTGTAGAAGATAAGGGGCACAACTGCAAACATCAATAAAGGTGCGCTCAGTAATTCTTTCATGTTTCTTTCTTTGAAATGGAACTAAAATGGACAGTTTTATCCAATATCTATGTTTGCTATTTGTATTTTTATGCTTTATAAGAGTCCTAGAGAATGTTTCGTATTTGCCAATACATGTGAGGTACCAGAAATGACTGTGGGCGCCCTGAAAATGTGCTTAGTATGTGGTTAGAAGCTGTGCAGGTGTCTGTTGGTCTCAATTTGGATTGCTTTAAACATCTTCCAGAGAGAAAAGCTTTTGGAACAAGCAATGTCCTGGTTGGGATCCTTCTTCATGGTCCATTTCTCTGTCCTGGACCATAGAGCTCAGCCAGGGATGGATGCCTTCAGCCAATATTGCGTTGTTTGCTTAGCAACATGCTAACATCAAACCATATTGGAATTGGGATGAATTGCGTCTAGTTATACCTGTGAAACATTTGATATCTGTGACTCTTGTGTTTTATTTCAAGACTACAGCTGCCTATTTAGATACTAAACATCTCAATATGTGTTTGGAACACAGTTTTTGCCTTTTCTCCAAGGCATTTGTACCTATTTACAGCCGTTTCAAAGCTGTATGTATCAGTGGTGTTACTCTCAAAGGAAATTTTTTCTTTTCAGCCTATCCTTCTTTTCTTTCTGCTGCTCTTGTAAGGCGTAAAGTGATTTCGTTGCCCCACCAATCTCCACTAGCACTTCTGGAAACATAACCCTATAGATCACAGCCACGGCATGTGTAATTCAGTGTGAATGAAAACAAGTGAACTGCTGGGTTTGTACATATTGGTTTGCACTAGAAGCTTTGCATTAATGTAATGTATTACTGACCTTTACAAACACTACACCCTGGTTTCAGGGAGTTACTAACTAAAAATAGTGAAGCTGTTAACTACATTTTTCAGTACTGTGACAGTAGCTGTTTTTTAGGGGTTCAAGCACGTAGTGCCTCAGATTTAATTGTGAGCCTGATGAAATTTTCAGGTATTTTGCATTTTTTGCGAAACCTACTTTTGCAAACTAGTCCTAGGTTTTTCACCCAATCCAACCAAACCAGTGCAGAAAAGCTGCTTTTCCACTATCGGGCCGAACCGTTCTCTTTGCTTAACCATTCCATTCCGTGTCGATCCGGGCCAGTCAACACGGATACGATTTCATTTTCCACTGTGGTGCTGATAACGGAACTCTTTGGAATGTAATTACAAGTGCGTCAGTCGTTGCCTTGGTAAGGCAATTGTAATGTAAACAACGATGTGGACAATGATCAGATATTTCTGTTTTTGGGACTTCTTTTTTATCTGATATTTACTTCGTTAAAAAAACAGGAAAAAAAAGGACACAACTCTTGGTGCAAAAAAATAAAATAAACAGAAGGTGACGACAGGTATAACGTTACCAACAAATGCTGAGGAGATATGCATGCCAACGGAGACAGACACAGAAGGTAAAATTCCTTTAAAAAAATACTACGTTTATTGACAGTATTAATGCATGAGCTATGAATGCAGCATAGCTGTTTACTTGGCTGTTTGATCAAATAGCATGCTTCCACTTAGCACACACACTCTGTCAGCACGGTTGTCTATCCGTGCCGAGAATTCCGGGCAGAGAACGGTTTGTAATCGTGCCGTGCCATACCAGGCTCAGGTGGAAACACAACTGGAACCATACCTGACCGTTCTAAGAACCATTCAGCCCGATAGTGGAAAGCGGCTAAAGATTTTCTGGAGAGTGAATACCAATAATTATGAAAAAAAATTGACCTTTCAACTCACCGTGGCAAAGGGGCGCCAAAACGTGCGAAGGGTGCAGGGCCACTTTTAGTGAAATGCCTATAACTCCTGAATGGAATGAGATATCTTGGCCAAAATTGGCACACTTATGTAAGAGCTCAAGCTGAGGTCACAGGAAAATAATTGTGGAGACTGACCACTTGGTGGCACTATAAGAGGGAAAGACATACAAATGGCTATAGCTAGGCAACCATATGTCCTATCAACATGAAAATCGCTGTGCACAGTCTTGGTCGAAAGTGCCACAAGTGTCTATGGGAACATTTGCGTATCTCAAAAAAACATGGCTGCCGATGAAGTTTGAGCACCTGTTAGACAAGGTTAACAGAGGCCGATCGGAACAAAACTCGGTGGGCCTGTTTGACATATGGCCCCAAAGGTCTGTGAGAAATTTGAAAAAAAAAACGGCCACTGGGTGGATTTTTTGAGGGCGTAAACGATTGTACATTGCACAGTTTTATGCATGTGCACTCGAAATTTGTATCGTATGATAGACCTCCTCATTCCAAACAACTTTGCCTCTAGAACCACTGCTGTTAATCAAACCATTTGTTAAATGATTGAGAAGATGTGAAAAACCTACTCTTGCAAACTAGTCCTAGGTTTTTTGCTCAGTTTGGAAAAAAACACCGCAGTGCAATTCTCTGGACTCTCTAGATCAATAATTATCAAAAGCATGTTGAAATTTCCCCTTTGGGAAGCTATAACGGGGCAGTTTAGAAAAGTGGCTGTCCAAATATATCCTAAAGCCTAAACAAAAACTCAAAACTTCGCAAAACCCACTGAGAATATGTGACAGGTGATTCTAAGCAAGCAAAGTTTCAGGGAAATCAGACCACAGCTATCGCTATAACAGTCATAAATGTTATAAAAACATCATATTTCTATGGTAAATTACCTGGATTTGACAAAAATGTTTTTTAATAATTGATTTAGGTGGTTACAGCCTTGCTAAATAATTTGTAATGTCTTTTTCCTTATGTGCTTAAATACCTAAAGCGCTTGGAACCCCAGTAATGCTGCTTGCAGCTATACCTTTTGTAGCTATACCAGCTATACCTGCATGTGTAATTCAGTGTGGCATAAAATCAGTGATAAAATTAAACTATAAAATAAATAAATAAATAAATAATTTTAAAAAATTATTTATTTATTTATTTATTTTTATAGTTTAATTTTATCACTGATTTTATGTCACACTGAATTACACATGCAGCTTTTCATAATTAGTATATCTCTCACCATTGCAAAGTTTACTTAAATCACTAGTTTACATAAATCATCTAGTTGTGTTCTTTCTTTGTGGCATTTTTTTTTTTTTTTGGAAAAAAAAATTTTTTTGCTGATAAGCACCAGGTTTTCTGTGCAATTATATAAAATGTGGTGATTTTTATTTTTTAGTGTTTGATTAGGTTTCATGCTGTCACCCTTGCTAGAATCTTCAATGTTTTTGACAAACACTGCTATTTTTAAGATAATTATTCTTAATATCTTAAATGTAGTTAGCTGCTTTTTTCTGTGTGTTCCTAACTTGCTCAAAGTAGCATCACCAACTTTACTGTTAGAAACTTTTGTGTTTTGACAGTTGTGATCCTTTCCCCTTTATGAATTTATTGGAATAAGCCACCCAAAAATGGAAAAAAAAAAAAAAAAAAAAAATCACAATAATCTACAAGTATTCCACACAACTTCAGTCCATCAGTTAAAATCTTGAGAAGCCAAAAGCTGCTTGTTTGTAAGAAACAAATCTGTCATTCTGACGGCACCCATTCGCTACAGAGGATCCGTTGTTGAGAAAGTGATGCCATGCATCATTTCTCCAAATCTGATGAAGAAGCAAACTCATCTACATCTTGGATGGCCTTTTAGCAAATTTTAATGTTTGAGTGAACGATTCTAAAGATGTGTCCGCAAAGACATAAAGAAACTTTGTACGGAGCTTTCACATCAGATTAGACCCATGTTTAATGATGAAGTGACACATCCCAACATCAGTCTTTTGGCACATCTCTCGGTTTGTTAAAGCTCTCAGCGTGTTTCCGCACCGGAGCGTGAGCTGCGACCAACAGGTTATAGATGCACCTGTGCTGCAGTGCAAGACCTCCTACTGTCACCTCATTGATTTACAATGTTCACATGTGGCGAAATCACTGCTACACTCGTCCACGTCGCTCCACTGTTGCTAAGCAACTGCTTAACAAGACAGGAATTTGGGCAATAATATGTCAAAAGAAGGCAAAATAAAAAACTTCAGGCCATATCTCAAGGGTAGAAAAGAAATTATTATAATTTCTGTTATTCATGTACTTTTACTTCACTGACAGCTGTGGCATGCATTCAAACAACAGGTCAGATCAAAATAAATGTTGATATTATTAATGTCGTTTTGTGAAAAATAGAACAATGTTGATCTGTGTGTCAATTTCGTTAAAATGTTATTTGATATAATTCTTTTAATTGTTTTTATGTAATTAAACATCATATTTATTATTAGAGTTACTTTAATTTCGTATATTATGAAATCAAAAAGTTCAAAAGTTTGAAGTCATTTGGAAGTGTTTTCTTTTCAGCAAAGCTGCATTTAAAAACTTTTTAACAATTTAAAATAGCTGTTTTCTATGGGAATATGTTAAAATGTAATTGACTGCTGTGATCTAAGTATAATTTTCAGCATCATTACTCCAGTCTTCAGTGTCACATGATCCTTCAGAAATCATTCTAAGAGTTGCTGTTTAAGAAACATTTCTGATTATTATCAATTTTGAAAACCAAATATTTGCGCAGAAAACTGTGATACATTTTATTTTTCAGGATTCTTTGATGAATAGAAAGTTCAAAAAAAAAAAAAAAATTGAAAGAAATATTTTGTAAGATTATAAATGTCTTTACTGTCTCTTTTGATCAATTCAATGTGCTTTTGATGAATAAAATTAATGTCTTTAAAACAAATTTACTGACCCCAAACATTTGAACAGTAATGCATATTTTAGTTTTTTTTTAATTATTATTCTTTAAAATCATCATCTAATTTTATAAGTATTTGCAAAGCTATATTATATGTATATGACTACCCTAGTAAAAAAGTAATAGATTTAAAATGCATTTATTTTATACTAAGTATAGTTCAAGCCCATTAACATATTTACTGACATGTCACTCAAGATTTACCAATATAAAAATTGTAATTAAACTTTATTTGGAGTACTACTAGTGCACAATGCACATTTCTTAATATTAAGCCTAAATATGTTTTGTCATGTTAGTTGCAGTCCTTAAATGCAAGATATTTAAAGTGTACCTAAAGTGTACTTGCAATAGTTCCACTTTAGCACAATCAAATATACTTAAATGTATATCTTTAGTTAAACTTCAGCACTACTTCTGCACAATTAAAGTGCATTAAGTACAAAATTAGTTGTTCCAATTTAGCAGACTTTAAATATGCCAGTTTAGTATACTAAAAGTACACTTGCAGGGTATTTTTATAAAGTACCTACTATGTATATGTATTTATAGTATACTTAGAATGAAATAAATGTATTTTAAATACTTTTTAATATATATATGTTTTTCACTAGGGTAGCTAGAGCAAATCATCGCTGTTCACGACTGTGATGTGAAAACAGTCAAAGCCGCACTGGTGAGACCAAGTGAAAACATTGCGAATTAAGATATGGTCACATTGACGAAATGTTTCGTACACACAGTCTTTTAATGTCCCATCAAAGGTCTGTTCTGTTCAAGATGCCAGGAAGCCCCGAAATGTAATGGAGCGAGACAGATGGTGCTGAGGTGCCGATATGCATAGGAATATGTTCCATTACTGCAACCGGCTGTCCAGTTTTACCCCACTGCCACGGTGTTGGCACACGTCGACGCCAGCCTGCCATTCTCCCCAAATCCGTCTAAATGACAACTGACCCGCTTTGGCTCGCCGTCCGGGTTCAGGCGCTCCAAAAGGACAGACGTGGGTAACCTCCACCCAACAAGCTCCTTAATTATAATAAACCTGCCGACACACGAGACGCCACTTGGCTTAATTAAATTAAGATCATTTTTATTGACTTAATTGTTTGAGACAAGTCATTTGCTGAGGCTTAGACTGCGACGCTGACAGCACAAATGATGGAGGATGAGTAATTAATGTGTTTTTTAATTGGAGTGGATGGCTGACGAAGGCTGGTTTATACGGGGCCGCTCTGCTGAGCAATGAAACAGTCTGCGGCCCTCAGGTTTTCATTTTCCCCAGGCTGCTCTCTTCATCTTTAGAGTTTGATGTATAGCTATACTATATAAATATAATGACACGTCATCCGAGCGGGCAAAGCTGATTATCGCAGGAGGCCGGTTTGTCAAAGACTTTAGATGTGAGCGCAGGCAGGTTTGACAGAAATGTTTTTGTGTGCCGTGAGCGCGGCACAAAACATTCGTCACAAGTTGCAATTAACTAGGCCAATTTATAGCTCCGGCAGGAGAGATCTGATATAGTGAGGTATGGTGCTGAACAAAGCAATCTGTGCCAGCAGGCTTTGAATTTCAGGTTTTGGAGGTCTGACCCTCATTGTTAAAGCCTGGACGTCTGAACAAAATGTTTCTGATTTTAAAATAGAGATTTTTAATAGTCTGATTTCTGCATGACATTTCATTTAAAGGAACAGTTCGCCAAAAAAAGAACATTTGCTGAAAATGTACTAATCCAAGATTTGTAGAAATGTCATTTCATCACTTGCTCACCAATGGATCCTCTGCGGTGAATGGGTGCCGTCAGAATGAGAGTCCAAACAGCTGATAAAAACATCAATAATCCACAAGTAATCCACACCACTCCAGTCCAGCAGTTAACATCTTGAGAAGACAAAAGAAACACAGTCATCATTGCTTCCTGCTAAAATGCAGTCCATAATCCATTATATTGCTTTCTCGTATTGCTTTTGATTGTACATGTATGAAAAGCATTTGTACATTCTTAAAAATAAAAGTTAGTTCCACGAAGAACCTTTAATGGATTCTTTCCCTTGTGCAAAAGGTATTTTATAGTGGAAAAGGTTCTTTAGATTACTAAAACGTTCTTCACACTTAGAAAACTTGAATTTTTAGGAAATTTTCACTGAGAAGTTCTTTTGTGACCCGAAATGCTTCTGCATTATTGCAAAAATATGTAATATATATGTAAATAATGTCTTTAAATGCGTTTAAAATTACCTTTCTGGAGGCTCACAGCTGTAAAAGTCATTTGAGCTCATTTGAAAGTCTTGTCTAGTTGAATTTTGTTTAACTTAAAGCTTAATTGGTTAAATTATGTTGTTGCAGTGAAGTATTGAAAAACCAGTCATAAGGGTCAATTTTTTTTTAAATTGAGATTTATACATAATCTGAAAGCTAAATAAATAAGATATTAGGTGAATAAATAGGACAGTATTTGGCTGAGATACGACTATTTGAAATCTGGAAAATCAAAATATTGAGAAAATCACCTTTAACGTTGTCCAAATTAAGTTCTTATCAATGCATATTACTAATCAAAATTAAGTTTTGTTATATTTACGGTAGGAAATTTACAATTTTCTATAAATTTAAAGGATCTTTACTTAATGATTTTTGGCAAAAAAGAAAAATCGATCATTTTGACCCATACAATGTATTGTTGGTTATTGCTACAAATATACTTGTGCTACTTAAGACTGGTTTTGTGGTCCAGGGTCACATATACGAAATATATATTTACCACTTTTTTCCCCTGTTTTTAATAACGCACAAAATGACTCAAAATACTTTTTACTCCAGTTATAACGAGCAATGCGTAGAAAAAAAATTATCTGGCCACTATCTACTTTGATTATCTACTGTAATTATCTACTTTATATTTTAGTGTTTTTATCGCCATCTATGGTTGAGTCATAGAATTGAACGTTATATGCAGTTTTTTGGGGGGGGTTTTGGCATCAGTGGTGATTTTGGCTAAAATAGTGAAAGAAGACAAAAATAGTGTTCTTCACCCTCCTTTCTTAAAATTTTAATTAGCGAGTCAAAACTAAATTAGTTGCAATTTTCCACATGTGCCACGTGCAGTTTTGCAAGACTGACACTGCAAACATCTTGATACAGGTGTTTAAGTTACTGTCATTATCTCTAGAATTGTTTATCTTTGTGTTGAACACTCACATTTAGACAACACCGTCTGCCATTCTGAGGTACGTTAGATGTAGCTGTTAGCGCATGATTGGATTGTAATGAAGCTGCTGCAGAATACACAGAGTTCACCTCTCCGCTGAGGTCAAGTTAATCAAGTCAAACAAGCGAAATGACAAACTAAAATTAAACCAAAAGGATTCTGTTCCTGATATTCATCCACTTGCACAGTTACAATTGTACCTGTCTAAAGCAAATATAACAAACATATAATTTTAATAGTGCATAAACACGTCAGGAATTTAGAGCCTTTGAAGTTTTGTTATTTGTTATTACTTGTGTTATGAGGTTGAAAGTAAATTTTAATTATTTAATTTCTGCCAATAAGAAAACTCATATTGAGTTACTGACTTTTCAAATAGAAAAAAATATATTATAAAAAAATGTTTTTGTTGTTGTTTTTTTTTTTGTTTTTTTTGTTTTTAATTTCATTTTATTGTATTTATTTTATTTTATTTTATTTTTTTAAATGTATTTATTTAGTTAGTTTTTTGGACAGACTCAATTAAACCACCAACCACCAAGGTCTTCAACTTTTTTGTCTCTAAAACAGCAGTTTTCTCGTAAAAATGAAGCAGTAAAGAAATGTCATTCTGTCCAAGCTCAGTAAAAAGATTCAATTTGTGTAAATGCTAATTAATTCTCAAAAATGTGAAGCCTGGCTCATTTTCTTTATATTTACTGACTGAAAGGTTATAGTAAAATTTGTGTGTTAATTTTTGTCCTAGAGCAACTCATTTACAACCTAGTCTGTCCTTCACGGGTTGCGAATCAAATTAAAGAGGGACGTTCTGTGTCACAGGTGGTAATTCAATAGAGAAGACCATGTTCAGGTCAAACTATCAATAAACTTTAGAATGTACATCAAATATGGCTATCATTAAAATTTCACTGAAAAAGCAGGTATGAAACAATGAAGCATTAAGAGCATGAAATGGTCCCTATTGTACATTTCTGCATGACAGTCTTCAGATAAGCTGTCAGGAATGTAATCGTTAACAACCTCAAGCTTATCATGAGGTAAATACTTGTACTTGCAGCTACTAGTTCACTGCTGTCCCTCAGCCAGCCAATTTAAACATTTAACCCCTTTATTACAAACCATGTGATGAGGCTCTGCCCACAATCGATGACATCATACATGAGAGTCGTGATGCGTTCATGAAGTTTTTGTGTGTGTGTGTGTTTTATTTAATTTAAGCATCTGTAGTGGAGGTGAAATAATGGGAGTGGGTGTTATTTTAGTAAGTTTCTCTTCTTGGTCAAGTTCTCCTCTTTAGATTTATGTCAGAAACGAAAACAGTGATGCACAGCAGAATTTCATTAAATATTTTGTCTGCAGACCTACAGGCAATTCCGTATAAAAGTTTGTATCCACCAATAAAAAAAAAAACAAAAAACAAAAAAAAAAATTATTTCACAATTCAGACTAGTAGCTTATTAGCATGCCTATTCATTACATATTGGCTATTTATTAGGACTTATAAAGCACATTTTCTGCATGACCATATTCTACATCCCTAATCCTACCCAATACCTAAACTTAACAACTACTGTACTAACTACTAATAAGCAGCAAATTAGTAGTTTATTGAGGCAAAAGTCATAGTTAATGGTATATTATAGATATATAGATGTATAGATAATTTTGCCTTTTTTTTTTTCTTGGAATTCTAAGTTTAAATCTTGGAATTCTGATTTTTTTTTTCTTGGAATTCTAAGTTTATATCTCACAATTCTGACTTTTTCCTAGGAATTCTAAGTTTAAATCCCAGAATTCTGACCAGGAATTCTGAGTTTATATCTCGCAATTCAGATTTTTTATTATTTTTTCTTTTTTTTTTTTTGGAATTTTAAGTTTAAATCTTAAAATTCTGACTTTTATTCTTGGAATTCTATGTTTAAATCCTGGAATTTTAACTTTTTCTAAGAATTCTAAGTTTAAATCTTGGAATTCTGATTTTTTTTTTCTAAGAATTCTAAGTTTATATCTCACAATTCTGACTTTTTTCTTGGAATTCTAAGTTTAAATCCCAGAATAGTAACTTTTTCTAGGAATTCCAAGTTTATATCTTGCAGTTTTGACTTTTTCCTTGGAATTCTAAGTTTAAATCCCAGAATTTTGACTAGGAATTCTGAATTTATATCTCGCAATTCAAATTTTTTTTTTCTTGGAATTTTAAGTTTAAATCTTGAAATTGTAACTTTTTCTAAGAATTCTAAGTTTATATCTCGCAATTCTGACTTTTTTCTTGAAATTCTACGTTTAAATCCCAGAATTTTGACTTTTTCTAGGAATTCTGAGTTTGTAACTCACAATTCAGACTTTTTCTGAAAAGTTCTGAGAAAAGAAGTCAAACTGCGAGACTCAATGTCTGAACATTTCAGAATGTCAAGCAGTCTGAATTAAAAAGTCGTAATTACCTTTTTATTTGCTTTGGCAGAATAGGGCTTCCATATTTCTGCACACGGACTTGAATGAATTGGTGAATCTGCACTTTTACTGTAATAGTATTTATCAAATCACCAAAGCAAATTATAGACGACCGTCAACGGGCCAACGCTCCGACTTCAGTTCCAGTTTTGTGACATCACAGCCGTGTTAAACGGGGCGTCAGAGGATTCACGTGAAGACACTCTAAGTCGCGGCGCAACATAATGACACAGGTATTATGGTTAATTGGTTTTCATTATCTTCCTCCCAGGTGGCATTTATCTTTGCGGGAATCTGGTGGCATCTGTCCTTGTAGTACACACCCGTACAGCGTTTTTAATTAAAACAATTACCATGAAGGGCATCTAAGGAGAGGAGTTTAATCACAGAGGGGAATTAGTTATTAAAATCCAATTGTTTTCTAAATGGCGTAATGAGCCGCTCCAATTTCACCTGGCCGGCGCCGGCGATAAAGATCAAGCAGGCTTCCGGCTCATTAGCGGCCGTTCCTTACGGAGTTTTAAGTAACTGTGTTGTTGTTTGACAAGGTAAAGCATTGAGGTAAGTTATGTTAATTCATTCGTTTAATGTAACACAGCCTTGTAATTGGCGCCGTGCAACTTCAAGGCTTTCCGTGTCGAGAATATCCGCCGTGCATTTGCATGCATAAACAATTGTGTTTAATTGCAAATCTTCACGCTTTTGCATACAAACACCTGCTGATAGTTTAACCGATTAAATTTTTTCCGTCCTTGACCTCATTAGACGCCGGACCTCGTAATTTCAGAACCGCGAGGTTAGGTTGTGTCTTTCCATGGCGCTGGAAAATAAATTAAACAGTAACTGGGGTTGAGGATTCAATCTCCTAATGGATAATGCCTGTACGGCGCTCTTGAGAAGGGCACTCAACCTTAAATTGTTCCAGTGGCGCAGAAAAGCCTCTCTTAAAGCGCATCTAATTGGTCTTTCTAGAATGGAGCTCACGAGCAGCCATAGAGACTCAACTAATAGACTTTCGGTTCGGACTGAGGCTCCGCCGTCCGTTTCCAATGAGGACAATCACGGTTGGCCTTCAGTGCACATCAGTGCTTATTTATTGCTTGCTGATGCACTTCAACGAGAACCAAAGAGCTATTTTAAAATTTAAAGAAAAATAAACCAAACATTTCTGTAGAGTATTGAAATGATCAACGATTGCCATGAAGTGTCTTGAATCAACGAAATGAGGTACATTGGTAAATGCATAAACAACAGCAAAAGTATGATTTTAATTATTTATTATTATTTTTTTAGCCAGCGGAACAAACACTGGGCTGAATATTGTATTGGCCAAATTACCAAGTGACAAATGAAGTGATAAATTACCAAGTGATAAATTTGTGTCTAAATAAGTTAATTGGATGCACAAAATAAAGATATGGGAAGTGTTTTCTTCTCCCTTTTAAGTGTTTATTTTGTTATCCTAATTATAACTTATTCAGTCTATTTGTTTATTTATTTACTTTGTACTTGTGGTCCTGAAGTAATCTAAAAGACATTAAAAATACTTTTGTGAAGTGTTTGTTTGTTTGTTTGTTTGTTTGTTTTTGGATATTACTACTAATTCAATCCAGTGCAATGTTTTTTGTAGGTGTTTTTATTTTTGTGAATGTTTTTTAATTTTTTAGAAACAGTTTTTTTTTTTGTTTGTTTGTTTTGTTTTGTTTTTTGTTTTGTTTCTCAAACAAATTTTTTGTGTGACTTGGAATATATAGAGTATAAACTCATATAATGACATGAGCAAGTAAATTCAAGTAAATTTTAAAATTTGGTAAAGATATTCATGTAAGACACTTGAAATTTAGTGGCTAAACAAAAATGTAAATTTTACAATAATATTTAAATAACAATACAGTTGCAGAAACACCATTCACAGTGAGAAATATTTATCTCTGATTATAGATTTTAAATGTATATTTTGAAAAAAAAAAAAAAAATTCCTATAAAAGAAATGTGAGAGGAAAAGACTGAATACCTCTTGAATTTTGTCTTTTAATCAGTCTGATCCAGTATCATGGGTGTCAAAGTTCACTCTGTAGTTACAGAAAACAGGTGAAATGTTCTTCTCAGCATCATAGATTATTCATAACTTGAGTAGACTTTTCCAGCTCATTCACATCTGTAATACTAGAGATATTGCCATCAATCAATAAATATCAATGATATCATAGCAACATACGCTAAAGGCAAAGTAGTGGTCACATATCACTTGGTTATGTTTCACTTTTGATACTTTTTTGGTTGATCACAACGGTAGCTCTCTGTTTGACATGAAATACAGACTTTTTTTGAAAACGATCTCTATTGTTTTCCAGTAAAGAGCTTTTTTGTGATCCGGCCTAGTCTTCCCGTTCTTTTGTAAATGAGTTAAAATACTGGGGACATCTGAGGCCTTGAATTATGTTTCCCCCCCTCAAAACTTCCATGAGTTATTTCTAACAATGAATAATGACTGGAGCGGCGGATCTGCTTTTGCTGGTGTAGAGCTTCGAGCACATTTCATAAATGAATCACCCTGTCATAATTGCTTTGACTCTTGTTTGAGGAATGAGCTCTTAATTTATGATGGCTGCGGGATTCAGGTTGAAGGGACAGTAAGTAATTGTTGAAAAGTGGGTTTGACTGGGGGCACAGAGACTCAGGAAAATGGACATTTTAATGTCTTAAAAGTGTTTCTTAGGTGAAAGTCTGTTGAGTGGGTCAAATGAGGCTAATTTAGCAACTGTTTCAGATTAAAATCCATGTGCGAAGAACAAACAGTACAAATCTACAAACGAGTTTACAGTTTGTAGTGTACAGGTTGTTGTTGTTTTTTGTTTTTTTTGTTTTTTTTTTGGCTAATACAAAATTGCTACTTATAGCAGGCAAATGTTTGGGTAAAATATTATGTTCACACATTCAAATTCAAATGTAAACATTCCACGACAGTTTGAATTTGAAAGTTTCAAATTCAAAACTGTTTATCCTTCAATATATTAAACCTATTCAAATTCAAACATTCCATGACAGTTTGAATTTGAATTTAAAAGTGTTTTGTTTTTTTAATTCCTAAGTTCTAAAATGGAGCCAAAACTGCTCGTTAATTGAATAGTTAATCTTTTTCCAAACCATGATGATTCTGGCTAATAAGTCTGCAGACATCATAGTCCCTCTACTACATAAATGAATACATCCATATTTGTATACAATGAAGAGAAATTTGATTAGCTTCCATGGAAACTTGCGACTTAAAATTGCATGTAAATATAGCAGCATTCATTTCAATATCCTTCCGGTGTATGAAGCAAACAAGAGCAAAAGGAAGCAATATCTGGACAAATGAGATGTGAGGTGATGAGTTTGACCTTTCAGTATACTGAGCTCTCATTCAGTCATTTCAGTCAAAGCGTCTAGCTGTTATTTACACGCATTCAGACGGATGAAGCTGATGCCGTGATCAGATCTGAAGCCCAGAGCCGTGTATTTCACCATCAGGAGTTCGTGAGCGATCGCCTCTGTCTCTTTAACGCGTTCAACCCTCAGCAACAGCTTCTGTATCTGCTGATTTGCACAGAGCGAGGCGTTCGGCTCTAATAACGGCAGGTCGGGTCTCTATCAATATAATAATCCAGAAAACCAATGTTCATATCTCAGTCTGGGTGTTCATGAATTAAGCTGGCAGTTGTAACAGCAGGAAACACTGGCTATTGGGATTTTGACACTGTAATTGGGGAAGTAAAGATCTCGCACTAAAGAGTGTTTTCAGAACAAGACGTAAAATCAATGGGAAGGTGTTGAGCACCGATGAGATCATATACGGTGTGAGGATCACAAAAAAGTCTTTTTTATCCCTCATATTAAACCTCATGAATCCAAAAAAAAATGTTTATAGATTTTTATTTTTTTAATGTGTTTTATATTTATACATTTTTTTTTTTTTTTTTTTTTTTTTTAACTAAATGGCTTCAAAAATACAAAACAAATAAACATTACAAACAGTAAAAATAAAGAATAATATATATTAATAGATTTTTATATTGTGGTTATGATTTAAAATTGTATTGTTTGTCTCCAGAATTGCTAATGCAACCCATTTTTATCCAGTTTGTAATGCCATCCATTTACCCCACCCCAAAGTGGTAAAGTAATCATTTTCAATCAGTATTATTGTATTATTTAAATACAATATATTATAATTTAACTAATATTTTTAAATCATTTTTTATTTTATATTTTACTTTTAGTAATTTTGTAGTCATTTTTTAGTACACTACCAGTCAAAAGTTTTTTAATGATTTTTTAAAGAAGTCTCTTCTGCTCACCAAGTCTGCATTTATTTGGTCCAAAGTACAGCAAAAACAATAAAAATGTAAAATATTTTTACTATTTAAAATAATTGCTTTCTATTTGAATATAAAGCAATTATATGAAACTTGTATGAAACGGCAGATTATAAGGTTCTGTGTGTGTCCAATACGAATTTCCTTCGGGACAATAAAGTTTATCTTATCTTATCTTATCTTATCTTATCTTATCTTATCTTATATTATACCTCATATTATACCTCAAATGTAATTTATTCCCATGATCAAAGCTAAATTTTTAGCATCATTACTCTAATTTTCAGTGTCACATGATCCTTCAGAAATTCTGATATGCTGATTTGCTGTTCAAAAACATGTAATATTTTTATTTAGCAAGGATGCTTTAAATTGATTTAAAGTGATAAAGACATTTAAAATGTTACACAAAATTTCTATTTCAGATAAAAGCTGTTCTTCTGAACTTTATATTCATCAAAGAAACCTGAAAAAATTCAACTTGGCTGTAATCAACATAATAATAATAATAATATGTTCTGAGCAGCAAATCAGAATATTAGAATGATAATATGATTGGCGTAATGATGCTAAAAATTCAGCTTTTAAATCACAGGAATAAATTACATTTTAAATAATATTCGAATAGAAAACAGTTATTTTAAATAGTGAAAATATTTCAAAACTTTTCTGTTTTTGCTGTACTTCGGTTCAAATAAATGCAGGCTTGGTGAGCAGAAGAGACTTCTTTTTCAAAAAAAAAAAAATCTTACTGTTCAAAAACGTTTGACTGGTAGTGTAGTTTAAAGTTTTTTATATTTTAGTGAAATCAAGCTGATCTCATTTTAAGTTGAGAAATGTTGGTTTGGCAACTTCTAAAAAGTTTTTTCCCAATGTTGGGTGAGTTTAAAACATTTACCGCCCATAATTATTGTTTACTGATCGTTAGAATACATTTTTTACCCCAGAAGTTTGAATTATTGATCTGTTTTTGTTGCATGCTTGACTATCAGTGCTGATCATTGTGTCAGAAGCTCTAAACTAAAGACTCATTGAGATCTTTTGATTTTGTCAGACACACTCCACATGGAGTTCACTTTCACTCCTTCTGGAGAGATCACAGTATGATGAAAATTGAAAAGTCTGCCCGAGTCATTTTTCAGGATAAGATCTGTTGTGTTTCACAACGAGCAAATGAAGTAGGAATGTATATCACCTGCATGTCAATGATGCTGTCATTAAGCTGTAAAGTAAACTCTACTATAGATTGCTTTGCTTGTGGTTTCTGGTTTGGGACTGATATCAATGTCAATACGGTTTCAAAGTGTCAATACGTCAGCTGATGTAGGACAGGACTTAATGAACCGATGGGATGAGTGAGATCCTCATGAGAACAGGGTGTGAATCAAGAGCCCTACAGCGCCACGGCTTCAGAGACCGGCCCGAGTCTGACTCTCAATAGGAAATCAATATTGATGTTCTCAATTACAGGAGCGCTTAAAAGCTAAACGAGCTCCCTAACGAGTCATTTAATCTAGGCCGCTGCCGGGTCAGAGAAGAGTCACAGATTGGAAATGTTACGAGTGAGAAAAACAAGTGCAGGTCTGGCTGAAGCTGAAGAGAGCAGAGGACGACTGTTCACTTATGGAGATCCACAAACATCTTCAGGTTGTGTTATTATTCTAGACACAAACAGGGTATGAAATATTAGGTGTGAAAATCTAAAAAAAAAATTTTATATTAGAATTTTTATATTAGATTTTATTTCACCTTTGTCTTAATGTTCAATGTTAAGTTATTTTCTATCATTTTTATATTATATTGTTTAAAAAATATATATTATATATTTATTATTATAATATATAATTATACATTGCATTACATAAATTTAAATTATGACTTATATCTAATTTATTTTTACATTTATATTACATTTTATTAAATACAATTAGATACAATATATAACGTGCAATTATATTTATATCACTTATAAGAAAGATGTTAAGATGTCCACATCAAAAGAGATTTACAAAAGTGATTTTATGTCTATAGAAAGCACATTAAATGTAAGTAAAGTGTCTACTTTTAAGGTTTCAAATAAGTTTTTGGAGAATAAAATGTCAAAATTTGGTTAAAATAATGTTACATTATCATTCACTGTAACATAATATTTATGTAAACATTCAAACGATGCTTATTTTGACTTGTACATATTAAAATATATAAAAGAATAAGGGAGCATGTTAAATTTTATTGTGTTTTAAATGAGTAAAAAATTCTTACAACTACTTAGTATTTGGCCTAAAAGTAATTTGTCTTTTAATATGTCATAAATTGATTTTTGTTGTAATTATGCCTGACAAGATTGTTACACTGAATGTCATTTTGAATGTCATTTTCCCTAATTCTGTAAATTAGGGAAAATGTATGGTATTTATTTTTTGCTCAGAAAAACAAAAACAAAAATAAAAAAATAAAATTTTTTGGAAAAACTACAATTTTGTATTACACTTTTTGTTTTTATGCTTAAACCCTTTTCGTCTTTGACCCATACCAAAATTAGTTTTTAATTATTATCTAAAAATAAATTTTATAATTATCTATAAATTATACATACACACAATCTTTATAATAAATGTATAAATAATTTTATGAATATTTTTTTCCAATCTTTTGTTGCAGTAACTTGCAGTAAAAGTGAGAAAATGGAATAACACTACATCACATTATGTTTTAGGTATTGAAAATGATACAGTGAAATGACTGTGGCAGGGTTGCTAAACATTATGCTTTTGATCATTAAAGGGGGTTAATAATTAAATATATTTTTAGTACAATAAGTATCAGTTCAGCAGATTTTGTGAATATACAGTTGTGAAGGTCTGTTGGATACAGCTGCTTAGTGAGTGTTTTAATGACTGGTTCAGTTTCGACGAGAGTAAACAAACCAAATAAACAAACACAACACTTTAGAGTATTTTTTTTCCAATCTATTGTGAGTGGAGCTGTTCAAATTAAGTGCACAAAATAAAGCCGTGGATCCAGATGGCGGTCACGTTTGGCGCAGTGGGAAACAGAAGGGCTCGAGAAGCAAAATAATGGAAATCGCCAAAGAGAAATGCAAAAGAAAAGGCCACGACGTCTCTGGAGGGCTTGAAGATGTTCAGACTCTAAGCT